>JAXGGA010022804.1:0-14417 GCA_038373865.1 Uloborus plumipes
AGACATGCGTATCGATCAAAAAGTCCAAGAAAAATTATATTTCTTAAGGATAAGGGAATTGAAAAAACGGCTCAGACTGATGATTCGCCCCTTAATCCTACAAAACTTCAACTTGGGTCAAAAACAGCACGTGACAGCATAAGTAGATGAACAACTGAATCGGAATGCATAAAAAAAACAAAGAATTGTGCCTGAGCCTTTTCGGACAGAGTGTCCCAAATAAGCCAGATTTTAATGTGAAAAGCAGCATATGTATCATCGTGACTAAAAAATGAATGGTACTTTATTTGATAAAAATTATTAAAATTGGGATGGCCTAGATGGATTATAATTCTTTTCGCGGGACTTGAGAAATATCCAATGATCATATGCTGTGCTGCTTTTACCAATAAAATCTGGCTTATTTGGGACACTCTGTCTGAAAAGGCTCAAGCACAATTCTTTGGTTTTTTTATGCATTCCGATTCAGTTGTTCATCTACTTATGCTGTCACGTGCTGTTTTTGACCCAAGTTGAAGTTTTGTAGGATTAAGGAGCGAATCATCAGTCTGAGCCGTTTTTTCAATTCCTTCATCCTTAAGAAATATAATTTTTCTTGGACTTTTTGATCGATACGCGTGTCTGAATTTGCTCTCCACAAAGTAAAAAGCAATGTACTACCATACTAGAGCCGATTTAAAAGACAAACAATTACTAAAGTAGGTTCATTTTCAGTTTTTGGCTTCCAAACTTTCTCATCTTCTTTACACGAGAACTAAAGAGCTTTTGAGATTTTGATTATTTATTCAGCAATCTCTGCACTTTATAAATGAATAATACAGTCCCGCATTTCCTCCACCAATCACATTTCAAAGGGGTATTTGCATAAAATCTGACTATTGTCTAAACTTTTGCAACAATGTAAAAAAATATCTTTTGTAATATCCAAAATTTGATTCCAGTTATAGTTATAAGAACTCCAGACACGTATTTGGGACCATATTGTGTACCAGCAGTAGAAATTTGAAAGCATTTCGTTGAATAGTTTTCTTTTTATTCACATATTTGCATTTTGTCTAAACTTTTGCATCGCAGTGTAGTTACTTCCTCAAGATTGGAATGCTCATTTGAAGAAAGTTGAAGGTGCTACGGACTCGTTACAATTTTGGCGCCCAACGTGGGGCATCTTCAAGGACTTTCTTGGAATTATTTGTGAATTCGGACTTTTCTTCCTAAGGAATTTTTGACTTCGGAATTTTATGGTGATTACTCGAGCATTGGAGGAACAACTGCAAAAACTCCTTGATGCGATCAACGCTGTTAAAAGTGACATGACTGCGAATCAAGAACAATTAAAAAATGACATGGCTGCGAATTAAGAACAATTAAAAAAATGATCTGGCTACTAATCAAGAAGAAATAAAGAGCGATCTAACGTCAATGAAATGTTTGGTGGAAACTAAATTTACCAACATGGAAAGTAAAGTGGAGGCCCTAGAAGATCGAATCACCACAGTAGAAAACCATGTGGACAAGAAAATTAAAGAACTTGAATCGAAGTTATCAGCATCCTCCAACAATTCAAGTGACTGTGTAGGTACAACTGGAATTTCTCGTCCATCCATTAAACTGGCCACATTTGACGGGAAGACCTCGTGGAATATTTACAAGAAGCAGTTCCTCATCGTTGCAGAAGCAAACTCCTGGGACTCTTCCACGAAAGCCTGTCAACTTGCAGCCTCGCTGAGAGGGGATGCAGCTGAAATACTACAGACCTTCCCAGAGGATAAGCACCGTGACTTCGAAGCCTTATCATCGGCCTTGGAGCTTCGCTTTGGCGAATCCTGCCAAAAAGAATTCAGCCAACTCCAGCTGAAATCCCGACTGCAGAGGGCCGGAGAGACTTTGCAAGTTTTTGCAGCAGACGTCGAGAGGCTTTCCCATCTCGCCTTCTCGAACTGTCCTTCGGATGTTCGCGATAACCTGGCGCTGAACTACTTCATAGACGGAGTGCGAAGTCCAGAAATTCAGACGGCTCTCCGGATGGCGGACATCAAAGATCTTAAATCTGGTCTAGTCTACGCAATGAAGTTCGAGGCTGCACAGCAAACACCCCGCAAGGATCGCCATTCAATCAGGAGCGTGGAAGTGAGTGCCCCTTATTCGAATTCGACTCGTCTCTCGGAAATTGAGCGACAGGTCAAAGAGATCCTGAAGAAGATTACGGCTCGCAAAGACCAAAGTAGACAACCACTGAAGTGCTGGAAATGTGGCGGTGAGGGCCACGTACGAAAGAACTGTGAAGCCCGCCAAGAAACAGGAGGGAAGAGCACCTCTCCCTCTCCAGCTCAGGAAAACTAAGCAATGGCAATCTCGCGGGGCAGAGGTCGCCAAATTGGAATGAGCCCCATCCCAAAGTTTTCCAGATTTCCTCAAGAAGTGGCGGCTGCAACGGACTCTTCATTTACACTTATGTGAATGGGTTTCCCTGCGAAATGATTGTGGACACAGGAGCCAACGTTACCATTATTAAGACTGATGTGGCTCATCAATATGGACTCAAGATCTTATGGACGCCGCCCTGCGTTACTCTCCAAACTGTGACAGGTGACAAAATCGAGATTGAAGGAAAAGTGAACTTAGAAATAATGTTCGGGAGTGCCACTTACCATCACACGGCATTCGTCGCTGACATTACAGATCCCTTCATTCTCGGACTGGACTTTTTGAGAAAATTTGATTTTTCTATCGACTTTAAAAATAATGAGCTGCACTCGATGAGGGAAGACATAGCAATTTTCAATGCTGAAAATAACTTAAAATCCGCTCATCAAATAATAGCCCAAACAGATTTATTGATTCCCCCAAGATCAGAAATACTAATACCTGGCTCCATCAATGAAAACAACAGCTTTAAATTCGGCCTAATTGAATATCCTAACCAGAGTAATAGCCCAAAAGGAGTACTAGTGGCATCTACACTTGTGGACCTTTCAAGGAATGCAGTTCCTGTGAGAGTCGCCAATGTAAGTGAAAGACCGAGGAATATCAAGAAAGGAGAAGTGTTGGCAACTTGTACTCCCGTAAACTGCATCATCAGAAGAATTGATTCCTCCGAGACTGTGTCTTCCGAATCCTTGACTTCGAAATTAATTGGGAGTGCACCATTATCGAAGGATCAAAGAAACGCTGCGGAAAAATTGGTGGACAACTTCAAGCAGGTGTTTTCATCTACATCCGAGGATGTTGGTCGCACGAATTTAACGCAGCATAGGATCGACACTGGAGATCATCCCCCTATCAAGCAGCATCCAAGACGACTACCGTTCGCCAAGAAGGAAGAGATTGAGATCCTCTTGAAAGAGATGCAGGAGAATGACGTCATCGAACCCTCATCCAGTCCTTGGGCATCCCCTATCGTCTTGGTCCGAAAGAAAGACGGCTCAACCAGATTTTGTGTTGATTACCGACGCCTGAATGACATCACCAAGAAGGACAGTTACCCTCTTCCACGGATCGATGACACTCTGGACACCCTTTCCGGACACAAGTGGTTTTCGACCCTGGATTTAAAGAGCGGCTACTGGCAGGTGGAGATACACCCCGACGACCGAGAGAAGACGGCGTTTACAACCGGACAAGGCTTGTGGCAGTTCAAAGTGATGCCCTTCGGCCTCTGCAATGCACCAGCCACGTTCGAGCGTCTTATGGAATCAGTGTTACGAGGACTGTCTTATGAATCCTGTCTTGTCTACTTGGACGACATCATCATCATAGGACGCAGTTTTGAGTAACATTTGGCTAATCTTAGGAAGGTGCTGCAAAAGCTTAAGGAAGCCAACCTGAAGTTAAGCCCGTCCAAATGTAATTTGTTCCGCCGTGAGGTGAACTACCTTGGTCACATTATCTCTTCCGAAGGTGTACGAACAGATCCAGATAAGGTATCTGCAGTCAAGAATTGGAGCCGCCCCGAAAATGTCCATCAGCTGCGAAGTTTCCTGGGGCTCTGCACGTACTACAGGAAGTTTGTGAAGGGTTTTTCCAACATTGCACGACCTTTGCATAAGCTGACGGAGAGCAAAAAAAAATTTGAATGGTCCAAAGAATGCGAGGATGCATTTCTACAGCTGAAGGAGGCTTTAACATCAACGCCTATTCTCTCTTATCCTCAGCCTGAAAAATCCTTCATACTTGACACCGATGCGAGCCACGAGAGCGTTGGAGCTGTTTTATCTCAAGAAATAGACGGTAACGAACATGTCATCGCTTACTGGAGCAAATGCTTATCCAAGTCGGAGCGAAATTATTGTGTCACGAGAAAGGAATTGCTCGCCATAGTTAAAGCTGTAGAACATTTCCATCATTACCTCTATGGCCGTAAATTCCTGCTCCGGACTGATCATGCCTCTTTAACTTGGCTTTTGAATTTCAAGAATCCAGAGGGCCAGGTAGCCAGGTGGATACAGCGGCTCCAGGAATATGACATCGAGATTAAGCACCGAAAAGGTTTGTCACACGGTAATGCTGACGCATTATCAAGAAGACCTTGTTCCGAGAACTGCCATTATTGCTCCCGAATTGAGAAACAGTACGGGACGACAATCCCTACTGCCTGTCAAGTTACTGCTACTTCATCATCTTCAGATCCTGATCCATGGAGTGACGACCAAGTTAGAAAAGATCAGCTTGAAGACCCAGACCTAAAGCCTATCATAGAGTTAATGGAAAAAGACAGTCGGCGACCTAGCTGGCAAGACATTTCTATCTACAGTCCTGCAACGAAAAGATACTGGGCTCTATGGAAATCTCTGCAGTTGCGAAATGGCGTCCTGTATAGGAAATGGGAATCTGACGATGGTAAAGCATTCAAATGGCAGTTACTCTTCCCAGATCAAGAATTCCAGACGTTCTAAAGGAATTGCACAGTAGTCCGACTGGAGGACACTTTGGTATCCTGAAAACCCTCCACAAGGTTCGAGAGCGCTTCTTCTGGAGCAAGGCGAAGGATGACGTGGAGAAGTGGTGTCATTCTTGTGACGCCTGTGCTGCCCGTAAAGGACCGAAGAGAAGAAGCCGCGGGAAGCTACATCTTTACAACGTAGGAGCTCCTTTCGAACGAATCGGGATCGACATTCTTGGTCCTCTACCGAAAACTACTGATGGGAACAAATACATCCTCGTTTCCATTGACTATTTCACCAAATGGCCCGAAGCATATTCCATTCCGGATCAAGAAGCTACCACTGTAGCAGAGACTCTAGTCCAGCATTGGATCTCGAGATATGGGACACCTTTGCAGATCCACTCCGATCAGGGGAGAAACTTCATCTCTGCTGTGTTTAAGGGCCTATGTAAAATCCTCAAAATTGAGAAAACTCGAACGACACCACTACACCCACAATCGGACGGCATGGTGGAGAGATTCAACAGGACAATCCTTAATAATCTCTCGCTTATGGTCTCCAAAAATCAACAGGATTGGGACAAGAAACTTCCTCTGTTTCTGCTGGCCTACCGCAGTGCTGTCCACGAGACCACCGGATATTCCCGATCACAGATGCTCTTCGGCCGAGAGCTTCGGCTACCTTGTGATCTCGTCTTCGGTCTCCCTCCAGATGCGCCTTCATCGCCTGAGGAATACGTCCAGGATCTCCAGGCCCGGATGGAGGACGTTCATCACTTCGCACGGGAGCGAATCAACATCGCGACGGAGAAGATGAAGACCCGATACGACACAAGGTCCACTGGTCATGACTTTCAAGAAGGTGACAAAGTATGGCTATGGAATCCCATCCGACGTAAAGGTCTGTCACCCAAATTGCAGTCGCATTGGGATGGACCTTACACAGTTCTCCACCGGCTGAACGACGCCGTAGTGAGGATCCAGAAGTCATCAAATTCAAAACCTAGGGTTGTCCATTATGATCGGCTAGCCCCATACTATGGCCATAGTTCGTAAAATAAATCTAAAGCTACCATGGTAACTTGTTTGTAAATTTTGTAAATAACTTTTGCCTTTAATTGGTTGTAATATGACTTTATCAATGTTAGTGTTTCTTTCATGTTCTCATTGTTATTGTTTATCATGTTTATGATTGGTTATCACGTAATGTGTGCATCTGTAAATTTTCCCTTGCTTCTTTTCTGGGTATTGTACTGCCCGGGACGTGCAGTCCTTAGGAAGGGGGCAATGTTACAAATCTTGTAAATAGTTGTGGTTTTTCCTGCCTTGCTTTATTTTCATTAGTTTTGGTTTTATCTGGCGACATGTTGCAAATGTATCTGAAGATATCACTTTTATCATCTGTATACCGGCCCTGAAACACTTTGCAGTTTTTACACTTGCCCTAACTTTAATAAGCGTGAAGACATTTTCGCGTGGTTTTTTTCTTATCGCTAGAATTTGTGAATGGATTGTTCAAAGTTACGAATGAAACAAAATATTCCGGGTTTTTCTAGAATAGTGTGGACATTTCTTACCGTGTATAAATAGCTGGCCTTGAACACAAGTCAGTCAGTTCTTTTCAGATTTTGATTTCTGAGAGTGCTCGTTTTTATTCGCTTTGGGCGAATGTTGTTTTGCTTTTGTAATTGCTTAATTACTGTTCACGTTGGATACGTGGTGCTGAGTTACTGTTGAGAGTACAGTGTACTGTTTTGCTACCTAATTGCTGGATGTTTAGCAATTGTTTCCCGCTTTATTGTAAATAGTGTATATACTTGTAAATAAATTTATAGTTACTTCCTCAAGATTGGACTGCTCATTTGAAGAAAGTTGAAGGTGCTACGCAAGGCCGTAGCCAGCGGGGGGGGTCAGGGGGTCAGAACCCCCCCCGAAATTTTCAAACCTCAAAAGTTTTTAAAAAGTATTCAACTAAAAAAGAAAAAAAAAAAAGAAAATTTCAAGGTTTGATGGTCGGAGGTCCCCCTCCCCCCCCCCCCCGAAGTTGTGACGGGTCTGAGATTTTTGATGATATAAAGAAAAATTGATGAATAATAAAAATAAAAAAAATCCTTTGAATAAACTTGAATAGAGGTCATTCCATGTCAAGTGTACGAGGCGTCCCCACTCGACCCCCTCCGATTTTGATGAAATTTTTTTTGGATGTATGTATAAGACTTGCAGGAAACCATACCAAATTATAGCTCCATAAGCCTTATGGTTCAGCCAGTAAAAATTATTTTAGAAAGGCCTCTTTTTCGTGTCTTGAAAGAACTGTCCAAATCGTCAAGTTTGTGCTTTTATTGCTCGCGACCTAAGACGATTATCAGACTCAAATTTGGTGATTCTGATCACTGTTTATGGTAGAATACCCTACTTGTAAGCTTCACGCACTGTAGATTTTTTGCAGTTTGCTGCCAAAAGTTGGTAAAAAATCGTATTTTGGCAAATTTGACCACACGTTATCAGCTTGTATCTGCTGAGAGAATGACTTTCTGAAGCTAATTCTTTCCTCGTTTATAACATGATAGTTCGTCCGAAAGGTGTGCAAGTGGCATCTCGATAGCTCAAATAATTGCTGAATTATGCGAGTTGAAATTCCAGTCAAATTTCTTTTTTCTCAATTTTGTATCAATTTCAAAGGGCAATATCTCGCAAGGGTCATCTTAAATTTCAATTTTCTTTACGTCATTGGAAAGAACACACTTTTCTTAACTAAAAAACGTTATTTTTATCTAAACCAGTTTCAAGGGGATATTGCAGATCAAAAATGTGTACGTCATTCAACGTGAAATCAAAAAAAAAAAAAGACATAAACCTCAAAAGTTGATGTCAATTTGTTCTATTATTATTCGCAGGAGCTATTATACTTATGTTCTGATGAAAAAACCCTTTTTTAGATATTTTTGAACTTAAGTGTTTGAGTGCGCATTCATAAAAACTCAAGAAAAAGCAAAAAAAAAAAAAAAAAGTTTCGTTTTTAACAAAAATAATTATCTTCTTATCGCTGCTATAAGAGCTTGAGTCTCTCTATGTGTTATTTTTAAGCTCTTGAAACAGAATTTCGGATGATATGTCACTTGGCAAGGTTATAGGTCATTAATGTTTCAAGGTCATAAAAAGCATTTTCCCATTTTTCATCATTTTTGTTTATGGGCAAATTGCAATCACAGGCTGAAAGACACATCCTCGGCAGTATAAAGAATGGATTTTCAATTACTTATCATATGTTCAATTACTATTGTTATCATTTATTTACACGGTGGAAATAATTGCAATATTCAACTCTATCGAAAACTTTCGTTATCGCTTTTTAGAAAAATAGCTCTGCAGTCCTATTATACATATTTTTTATCACGTACACACCATATTAACTGTTTAATTTATTATTTATCTCTTTTATTAATTGTTTTTATTTTTATTTATTTATTTATTTTTTTTTTTTTTTTGAAAAAGGAAACAATGCTTTTTATGAATTTAAGATATTAATGACACCTTGCCAAGTGACATATTATCCGAAATTCTGTTTCAAGAGCTTAAAAATAATACATTGGAAAAGACTCAGACTCTTATAGCAGCGATAAGAAGATAATTATTTCTGTTAAAAACGAAACTTTTTTTTTTTCCATTTTTTGAGTTTTTACGGATGCGCACACAAAAACTAAAGTTCGAAAATATCTAAAAAAGGTTTTTTTTTTTATCAGAACATAAACACAATAGCTCCTGTAAATTTTAATAGAACAAATTGACATCAACTTTTGAGGTCAATGTCTTTTTTTCTTTAATTTCACGTTGAATGACGTACACATTTTTGATCTGCAATATCCCCTTAAAACTGGTTTGTCTCAAAAATAAAAATAACGTTTTTTAGTTATGAAAAGTGTGTTCTTTCCAATGATGTAAAGAAAATTGAAATTCAAGATGACCTTTGCGAGATATTGCCCTTTGAAATTGAGACAAAATTGAGAAAAAAGAAATTTGACTGGAATTTCAACTCGCATAATTCAGCAATTATTTGAGCTATCGAGATGCCACTTGCACACCTTTCGGACGAACTATCATGTTATAAACGAGGAAAGAATTAGCTTCAGAAAGTCATTCTCTCAGCAGATACAAGCTGATAACGTGTGGTCAAATTTGCCAAAATACGATTTTTTACCAACTTTTGGCAGCAAACTGCAAAAAATCTACAGTGCGTGAAGCTTACAAGTAGGGTATTCTACCATAAACAGTGATCAGAATCACCAAATTTGAGCCTGATAATCGTCTTAGATCGCGAGCAATAAAAGCACAAACTTGACGATTTGGTCATTTTTTTTTCCAAGACACGAAAAAGAGGCCTTTCTAAAATAATTTTTATTGTCTAAATCATATGGCTTATGGACTTATAATTTGGTATGGTTTCATGCAAGTTTTATATGTACATCCAAAAAAAATTTCATTAAAATCGGAGGGGGTCGAGTGTCGAGTGGGGATTTTCTCGAAGTTTGGGACACTTGACATGGAATGACCCATAGTTCTGCGCACTATTTCGCCAAAGGAGTTTTTTTCTATCTTTTCAACTTAAAACTTAAATTATTCCGTCTCTCCTGCTGGTCTATAATCTTTAACGGGATAACAAAATTTATGGTACTTGTCGTTGAGATTTATTTATCATGGAAAGAGACAGAAGATCCTCTCCTTTACGCCACAAAACAAGTGTGGTCCCCTTTTGGGCTTACTGCGAACAAATTAGCAAAAAGTATAAGATTTTTTAAAAACTTCTATCTCTTAACACATTGATCACAGTAAAAACAGATACAGATGTTTAAATCAGTTATTGTTAGTATCAATGGAGAGGTGATGAGTTAACGAAAATGCATTCTTTGTTTTCTGGGTGCGAAGTGTTTTGTACTATATTTCTCGACCCCTATAGCACACAGCAATTTATCATCGCATTCCTTTATGTTCCTTCCTTCGGTCCCACGGATCCCACGTCACCAAGTCGCAGAGAAGGTCACCAAGTCGCAGAGTTTCTTTAATTACCTTTTCTTCAATTTTTCAAACATGATGTCGTCATAAATTCTGATAAATTTATTTGAATGCAGGAGAGGAGAAAGACTCCTTTCCTTCTTCCCAAAAGCCTATTGATTAACATCTTGTCCATTACCTCAACTTCGCTCTCCTTCCTGTTAGTCCAACATACTCCCAATCATAGGTGGCTGGAGCACCAAGAAATTGGGGGATCAAAAGAAGTTTGTGAGGAGCTTAGGGCGGCACCCTAAAGTTGTTTTTTTTTCTGTAAAATTTGCCTATATTATTGGATTTTAACAAATGACCTCCAAAAACTTTAATACAGTCTGAAATGCAGGATGGATTTTACTGTAGATATCCCCTTTGCAATTCAAAGTTCCTTTCTTGTGAAATAAGATGAGGAAAAAAAAAACATTTTTGTGTTATTTTCAGTTTTTAATTTTCATGAAATAAATCAATCTACCCAATAAATAACCGACCGTTAATTTTTCGCTCCAAAAAGTGAAGGGCAGGGCCCCTTTACTTTCGGAAGTGAAGGGGAGCAGGTGCTCCCTTGCCCCCCCCCCCCCCTCCGTACGAACAGCCTTTGCTCCCATTGCGTCATAAAAGTTGCATTGTTTATTTTTTTTTCAAACAAACTTTCTTCACTTCGAACCCCCCCCGAAAAAAATACTGGCTACGGCCTTGGGTGCTACGGACTCCCTTACCGTATGTTATTCGCGACGACCATAAGGCTTTTGCTCCCCTCTCCTGAACATAAGATTAATTAAACCAAAAAAGTAATTGATATATTTAATAACACGCTGTTTTGTCTACCCAATAATGTCTCATGAAATTTAATTTATTAAATCATTGAACAATAAATTAGATATATGATGAAAACAAGAAATAATATTTCTCCGATGAATGAGCATTATGCATTCATAATTATAAAGTACTTAATAATTTCTTGAGAAATTAATTAAAATAAAGGAGCTCTAAATATTTATCTCATAAGCAATACCCAATCTTGTGATTGTGATTATCCTGTTTTTATTACAGAATTTCTTGAATATCACATGAATATCAGGAAGATAAATAAGGCCTTTTCTTTGATGTAGGATATATTATGACAAATTTTATTTGATGGGCTACTAACTGAGCATAGTGATAAAGAGATATTAATTTCAGCATCTAATTCCATTTTACTATATTAACGGTTAAACATTTACAAAATAGTTAAATAAATAATTTAATATAAAGCAATGCTTGAAGAATTAAAATTAGTATAACTAATTTATTCCCATACTGATCTTTACAAAACTGACATGTGCTTTGCACTGATAAGAACTGACAAGAATAAGTTTACTCACTAAAATCCTAAATCACAGATACCATGAAGCATGCATTCTATTTTCTACAAAATAATACTGCAACAAAGGAGGAGGGTATCCTCCTGTTTGGAGCCAATCAGGAATATCCCAATCGCAAGATTAGGTATTACTTATGAGATAAATATTCAGAGCTCCTTTATTTTAATTGATTTTTCAAGAAACTCTTTAGAACTTTATAATTATGAATGCATAATGCTCAGGCATCGAAGAAATTGTATTTCTTGTTTTCATCAAATATCTAATTTATTTTTCAATGATTTAATAAATTAAATTTCATGACATATTGGGTAGATAATACAGCTATTAATAAATACGAGTATATGATTAATTTTTGGTTTAGTTAATTTTAAGTCCATGAGAGGGAGAACAAAAGCATATGGTCGTCGCGAAAAACATGCATATACTGTCAGCAGGATGTCGCTTAATGCAAGAAATAACCAAAAGTAAACTTTTTTCCTGTGAATAGCTAACATATCAGTAGCCTGTTAAAAAAAATTATAGTTTCTACTGCTCCCCCTTTATGAGAAAAATGGCTGCCAAGATGGCCAAAATCGCAAGTTTTTGCCTTATTGCTTATCTTTAAGCTTAAATATTTCCAAGAAGGAGTGAGAAACCCTAGTTATGCATTGTGTAAATATTTACAGTAAACATCTGTACACTACCAGAAAGTGAGTAAACCTTTGGTTATGTCTTCCTTTTTTTAGAATAAATTCCTCAATTTTAGCAAAATCGGCAAAATCAAGTTTTTGTGGTGACAACTTCAAAGAGCCCTGTACCTTAGCACTTTTCATTATGATCGTTCTAGCATTTTTTTCTGAATGCCTAGAGTAACTAGTTTTCATACAGTGGCGTACTCAGGGGGTGGGCTGATAGGGCTGCAGCCCCCTCCGAAATTTTCAAAACGAATTTTAAAAATGTAAGCTAAGTTTTTTTTTTCTAAATTTCCTTTTTTTTTTTTTTAAATCCCAAAATGAGAAAAGCTTTCAGAACAGATAATTAAGTATAGGACAAAATTAAAAGAAAGATTTTTTTTGTTTTGACATGTCTATTTTACTGTACGTCATGTTTATGATTATCCTATTATTCCATTTTGTTCATTTTTATTGCAAATCTATGTTTTAGAAATGCCGATTAATGTTTTGCAGTCACTATTCTGTTAAATAAGTTTCAGAAAATTGAATTCAAACCCAGTATTGGGAACAATAGTAAAATAAACTGCAAATTAACATTATTAGAGCGTAAATTTGCCAAAATATTGCAAACAAGTGCTCCAGCAACACCTCTTTCAATGAAGAATTTTTTTTTAATCTAAATTTATCATTCTCTGTGTCCATCAAAACGCTTTCTTCACAATAATTTTATGACAAAAAGTTTTTTTAATGATGTATTTTTGTCGACTTAAATAGGCATTGAAGCAGAAATTCGAGACATTTACTTTTCTTAGCTACATTTCATGAGGTGCTCCCCCCCCCCACTCTCAAAGAGTCTTGACTCAGCCCCCCCCCCCCTGAAATGATTTGTCTGCGTACGCCACTGTTTCCATAGTTATCGAACACTTTTATATTGCATGCGTACAATGTTTCATAAAAAATGATTAAATAAAATCACTTTTTTAGTATTTTGACGGGGCAGACAAACTTTGAGGACATGTGTCTCAGAAAATAAGTGGAACAGGAACCTAAAAATTTGGAACTTTTATTGCCTCTATATAATCAACCTGTGTGCTAAACTTAAAGAAAATAAAAGTTGGTCTTGCGACCCTCGTTTGGTGAGTTTGTATGGAATCACTCACCATAAAGAGAAGAGACGTAAGCAGTCCCGTCGCTTGGGGGGGGGGGCAGGGGGGGGGGCCATTGCCCCCCCTGGCTTTGAGAAATCACATGTGGTTTTACATATAAGTAGGCGTGGTTTTTGCAGTTTTCCGATGAAATTGCATTGTGGTTTTCCCCCTTTGGCCCCCCCTGGAAAAACTTGAAATGATGTCCTTGGACGTAAGTGAAACATAATTGTTATAATGCATACAAAAACACAAAAGGTACACGGGTCAAAGAAAGTTCGAAGTTTTTTCCACCGGTTTACAACGCACCTTCACATCAACGGCGCAAGGGAGCTCCGAAGGGTCTGGAATACTCCCAGCATTGTCAAGTTTCACCACGTTGGGAAAGTATTTCCGACCCCTGATTGCTATGTCATTTCGAGTAGTCAGGATGCAAACTGCCCCTCCTATAAGTTTTGAAACACTTAACTGGGCACTGGGGCACCCCCTATATATAAGAAACTTGACTCAAATAAGTCCGTACCGTTTCTTTAAGAAAGAAACGACCTTTATCATAAATATTCTTGCTTATTCTAGAAGATCATTTACTTTTTTCTTGTTTCTTTTCTTTTTTATTTAAGTGTTTTTTTTTTTTTTTTTCAAATGTTTTAAGGGTATTTTTGCGAATTGAAGTGCACTTTCAGCACTTTTATTTAAATAACATTTAAAACATCAGAATCTGGGTTACAGCAATCAGTTATTTTTAGCAAAAAGATTTAAACTCCTTTCATAAGAGCTAATATTCAAAAGAAAGATAAAACAAAACATTATCTGTTCAAAAATAGCATAAAAATAATAAAATTAAAAATTCCCATTTAGTAAAAATTGCCGCCCTAAGAGTTCTTTTCTGATAAAGTTCGTGGAAACAAATCCGTCCTTTAGATTAGGATGTATGTCCAGGACCTGATTTACTTATTGGCCGAACCAGCTACTCAAACCCAGCTTGAGGGCCCCCAAAAATTATGGACCAATATATTTTTTATAATGTTTCCAATTGCTTTACATTTTTATTCTTAAAATGTTTGCAAATATTTAGCCGAGTGTGAGTTTAAAAATTGTCATTGACGTGTTCTGTTGATTTTCTTATGATGATTTAGGCTAGAAAAGCAAAACGCCTAAATTTTTCTACGAAAAAAACATTCAAGTATTTTACTTTGCAATCATAATATTTCTTCGAAATTATTGCCACCCCCCTCTTACTGTTGCGCCCCTGGAGAGAGACCATTCCCGCCAACCCCTAGATGCGCTAATGTGTAAGCCCTACAGATGCTCATAAAAAGCCAAGACACTCAAG
>JAXGGA010022805.1:0-14416 GCA_038373865.1 Uloborus plumipes
AGAGTTTGTTTTGTAGGGTTATTTAAATTAGAGAAGGTTATGTGAAAAGAAATGATATGGTTTGGAGGAATGGGGGAATTTGTGTATATGTGTGAGAGTTTTTTTTAGTATTGGGGGTGATGGTGGGAGGTTGGGTTGATTGGAAGTGTTTGTTTGTTTTAAGTGGGAGGGTTTTTGGTTTGGTATAGTGTTGTTTGTATGTATTGGAGTGAGGAGTGAGGGTGTTTATGTTGAGTAAGAGAGAGAGTTTGTAGAGAATGAATAAAAGAGATGTGTGGGGAGTAGGAGTTTTTGGAATAAAATTATGAAGGTTTAGTGGTTGTTGAGATTGGAAATGTTAAGGAGGTAGGGGTATTTTTTTGGTTGGTTAGGATGGTGTTGAGGGAGAGTGGGTATGAGTATTTGGAGGTTTATGTCCATCCCGACACTGGAATTTCAAGCAAGGCCATGTCCATCATGAATTCCTTCGTCAACGACATCTTTGAAAGAATTGCAGCTGAGTCTTCAAGACTGGCTCATTACAACAAGCGAAGCACCATCACCAGCCGGGAAATCCAGACTGCTGTCCGTCTCCTCTTGCCTGGTGAATTGGCTAAACACGCAGTTTCTGAGGGAACCAAAGCCGTAACCAAGTACACCAGCTCCAAGTAAATTTCTCTATACATTAGAGGAAAAAAAAAAAAAAAGGCCCTTTTCAGGGCCATACAAATAATGTCGAAAGAATGCCTATTGCATACATATGCCCAACTAAATAACAGACTAAGAAAGGACTATTACTGTATTGAGAAAAGAGAGTTACAAAAAAAAAAAAAAAAATAGCAACAGAGTTCTATAAGTTAACACGTAGATCAGGGAAACAAAATGCACCATAACAGATAAACAATACACATAAAGAAATGACTATCATTCAGTTATGAAAGAGAAAATAATTGAATTTCAAGGGTAAATAAATGGACAAGAGGTGCAGATTATCAACATAGAATTGTAGCTCAAGAAATGGAGTAAAATACAGGAACAGGAAGAAATAATAATGATAGATAATAAGTTGGATGACAAATAATGATACTGCCATAAACATTACTTTGTATTCTATTATTTCTAATGAACAAATTATGAGATGTACTTACGTGTTCACAAGGAAGATAGATCAGTTTCACCCGATATATTTAAACAGAGAAGACACATTAAAGAGAAACTATATTTAATAATACTAGCTCCACTAGAATGTTCTTCTCCGTATGTGCTTCATGGCAAAAGTTTTCATGGTGGACATATTTGCTCATGTAACAGTCCTCATGCACACATAGAATAACCTAGAAAGATACACAATGTCATAAGTAAATAAATAAACATGTCAGAAATGAATATGAAGCACTGTTAAGTGCACCGCCCCCCCCCCCCCGCACTATCATATTAGTATGGTACAGTACTGATTAGCGTTTGGACTGATATGCATATGAGAGTGCTCAAAATATAGTGAAATTTTAAACTTGAAAGTGAATGACAGTTTGTCAACTGAAAAAAAAAAAAAAAAAAACTAAATTGCATTCTTTCTTCTCCAGACTATAGTGATGAAATAACTACAGAGCGATTTCATGCTCAGACAATAAATAACAATTATTAAAATAAACATTGTGAATATTAACAATTAATCCTTTTTTGATCTGGAATTTAAAGCTTTTTTTTTTTTTTTTTTTTTTTTTTTACGCTTTGTAGTCTAAGATCCCAACCCTGGTACGTATGCGTGCACGTATTCTCAATACATATATACATCTGGGCTCAAAATTACTGCTGGTTCACTGGTTCCAGACCAGTAAAACTTGCCTTGGACCAACATTAAAAAAAAAAATGATCAGTGGTCTGTGGGACCACAATTCTTTTAACAATAAAAATATATACCTATATTCTTAGTTATTTAGCATTATATTTAATGCGGACCAGTAATGTTGTCTATGAACCAGTATTTATTCATGTTCACTGGTCTGAAAGAACGGTAAGATTTTTTTTTAATGATTTTTAACCTGTATACATACATTCATGCATATACTGTAATGATCACTCTTCAGCAACCTTTTTTTTTTTTTTTTCAGTTTCTTTTACAATTGTAAAGTTACAAGCATTATTATTACTTGAAGCCCTTGAAAATTTTTTAAAAAATATTTTAAGAGTGCTTAAAACATGAGAATGGAAATATTCTATTGGGTAAAAACACGGAAAGTAGAGAGACCTCATTGGTTGATCCCACACGGCATGATAAGTCAGAGCCGGAGAAAACCAAACGCTCAATTTTCTATATAGATTCACGCGCGCTGATTTCGGCATTATTCGAGAGTTTTACTTCACTATCGAAACATCATGTCTGGACGTGGAAAAGGAGGCAAAGTTAAGGGAAAGAGCAAGACTCGATCCAGCCGTGCAGGTCTGCAATTTCCAGTGGGTCGTATTCATCGTCTGTTGCGTAAGGGAAATTATGCCGAAAGAGTCGGAGCTGGTGCACCAGTGTATCTAGCTGCTGTGCTCGAATACTTGGCTGCTGAGGTTTTGGAGTTGGCAGGTAATGCTGCAAGGGACAACAAAAAGACCAGAATTATCCCAAGACATCTCCAGCTTGCCATCAGAAACGACGAAGAGTTGAACAAGCTTCTGTCAGGAGTCACCATTGCTCAAGGTGGTGTTCTCCCCAACATCCAAGCTGTTTTACTCCCCAAAAAAACCGAAAAGAAAGCTTAAGTCTTCAACCAACAGCGAAAAAAAAAAAAAGGCCCTTTTCAGGGCCACACAATTTACTTGAATGGGAATGTTTACATGGAATACATTAATATGCAAAATACATGTTTTTTCAATTACACAGGCAGTTTTCTCCCATTAATAGAACATTTATTTATATGCCAGCAAAGTTCACCTGCACTTTGCTCCTTAAACCATTTGAGGTTGTTTTTTTTTATAAGTTCCAAACTCCACATTAATGTGTGCGAAATTTGGATGCATATACTTGTGTTTTAGTGCTTCACAACAGACACCTAGTTTATAAGATAGCACTTTGCTCTCCATTTCCAAATTCTCCACTCTTAAACTATTATTAAGACTTGCAAATTTATTTCAAGTTCGTTTCTCTTGTTGCCAGAATTCGTAATTTACTTCAATATCTTAGTTATCGAAACGTAGTAGACAATAATCGGTAATATCAATTGCGCAAGTACTGAAGATAGGAACAGAAACTGTGATTTTTATCACTTACCTCCTAAACGTACTCCAACTGTTATGAAATATTCGAAACACTAGTAGAAAATACACTATAAGAGCCTTACTTGGCGTTGATTAAAGCGGAAATTTCGGCTTCATCCGAAATTCGCTAGCACGACCATGCGAAACCCAACTTGAAAGGATCCGCAGCGCGCGAGCTACGTTTCCCGCGGTTCTCAGTCAAGCGGCTCTCCTCTCATTTCAACTTCCATTCCATTTTGATCTACTGCACCCTCGATGCCGATAAAATTCCCAAAATGCCTTCCTGGGGCGATACAACTCTGTTTCCACACTTTCAGCCCCTTCCTGTCTTTGCTTTAACGCATGCCGAATTAACGACTTCGCGGAATCAATAACAACAACCACTTCTACTGTTCGAATCCAGGAACAACTCAACTCAATCCACCCACTCGATCATCGAAACAAAACTAAATTTCACTTTTTTTCCCGCAGGCCGGCTGGCAAAAAATTTTAAGTCCGGGCTTGAAGGGGCTTGCGACCGCGCGGAGCAAGCCCCTTCAAGCCCGCGGTTCTCAGTTACGGCTCCCGCTGACACAACTCCCAACTAACTTCGCTTCCTGCGACGAAACAACTCCCGTTGACGCTATGGCAAGCGTTAACCTACGATAAAAGTTAAATATTTGAACTTTCTGTAATGGTGGGGGTGGGGGAAACGGCTTTCTCTCTTAAAAGAAGATTGCCGAGGGAACAAAATGCACTCAAACCCTTTCATGTAAAATTGTGTGGCCCTGAAAAGGGCCTTTTTTTTTTTTTTTTTTTTTTTCTGCCAAGGAAAAGATCTAAGCTCGTTCGCCACGAATTCGGCGGGCAAGCTGGATATCCTTTGGCATGATGGTGACTCTCTTGGCATGAATAGCGCACAAGTTGGTGTCTTCGAACAAACCGACGAGGTAGGCTTCGCTAGCTTCCTGCAGAGCCATTACAGCTGAGCTTTGGAAGCGGAGATCGGTCTTGAAATCCTGAGCGATTTCTCTTACGAGGCGTTGGAAGGGCAATTTGCGGATCAAAAGCTCGGTAGATTTCTGGTAACGACGGATTTCTCGGAGAGCGACAGTGCCGGGCCTGTAACGATGGGGTTTCTTAACTCCGCCGGTTGCTGGGGCGCTCTTTCGGGCAGCCTTGGTGGCGAGCTGCTTCCTTGGGGCTTTACCCCCGGTACTTTTCCTGGCAGTTTGCTTAGTCCTAGCCATCACGGATCTGAAGCTGCGATCAATAAAAATACGTCTGCTATCAACGAGATATGCGGGCGAGAATGTTCCGGGATTTCTGCGCTATGAAAATATAACACCGATGTTACCGCCCTCTAGCGCCTGATTGGTCAGATTATTCGCGCGCTGGCTCTGAGAGTCTCTGGTTGGTGAGCCCATTTCATTTCACCGCAATTTTCGAACTTCAAAAATCATTTCTGCTTGTTTTCATATCCAAGTAAGATGTCTGACGAAACTGCTGCCGTTTCTGCCGCAACTCCTGCTGCTACGCCTAAGAAGAAGGCAAAGAGTGGCCCTAAAAAGCCAAAAACCATGCCATCCCACCCTAAGGTTTCTGAGATGGTAGTTGATGCCATCACTATCCTTAAGGAGCGTGGAGGTTCCTCTCTCCAAGCCATCAAGAAACACATTGGAGCTCATCACAAAGTTGATATGGACCGACTGACCCCATTTATCAAAAAATACTTAAAGAGTGCTGTCGCAGCCGGAACTCTGGTGCAAACCAAAGGAAAGGGAGCCACAGGGTCCTTCAAGCTAAGCGCATCAGGCCAGAAAAGTAAGGAACCCGGAAAGACCACGAAAAAGCCCAAGAAGGAAGGTACAACTCCAGCTAAAAAACCCAAGGCTGCAGCAAAGAAAGCTTCAAAGCCCAAACCAAAGGCAGAGAAGAAAAAGCCAGCTGCTAAAAAAACACCGGTCAAGAAAGCTACTAAGGCCAAGAGTCCCAAGAAAGCAGCCAAAGCAACTAAGCCCAAGTCACCAAAAGTAAAAAAAATGAAAACCCCTAAACAGGCTACACCCAAGAAGGCAAAAAAATGAACTGATTAAGGAAGCAATTCCTCAAAAAAAAAAAAAAAAAGGCTCTTTTCAGAGCCACCAAATATAGTAGAAAAGATTGCTTATGTGCATTTAAAAAAGAAAAGGTTAATCAACACTTTAATTATGAAATGTACATAGGAACATTTTGGTATTGAGGTGATGAGAGAATATTGAGCGGCACTGCTAAAATGATCCTTATGGGGGGGGGGGGGGGCACATACATTTGTACAAAATACAGTACTACGGTTAGCAGGGTTTAGAAATGTCGGATATTTTCAATCAGCGCAAACTTCATTTTCTTTTATTATTAAATAATATAAACTTAAAATTAGTGTTGCTTTAATCCCGAACAATGCACCACGCTTTCTTCAAGCTTTAAAACTTGTTGGAGAGGGGGGTGAGAACTAGAAAAAAAACAGAAAATGGTCGTTCTTAACGATAAATTTTGTTATAATATTTTATAATCGCGAACAATTTTAACTTCATGTATGCATTTTTTTAATATTGTACAGTTATATGAATCACGCTTGTTCTAAACAGTTTTGATCCAATCAAGCCAGAAATTGTTCTGTTTTTTTTTTTTTTTTTTGAAGATTTGATTCATTAAAACCGCCAACTCAATTTTCCGGCATCCACTGTGTATGATGTATTAATAGTACATATTTTACACAGTTTGCATTACATGTTTATGATGTTAATCAATTTTTAAATACATTTTACAGTAAAATAAAGCTCTACCGCTTGAAATCAATTGAAATTTTATGCGTCAAAAATCATACGTGTATTTTTAACTTGTTTCTGATAAAATACAGGTACATACTGCCGTCCCCGCCTAATCGGGTAACCGATAAACGAATGCCCCTCTTATACGAATAAAATATCTCGGAGCCGAATATTTCCCGTGCCGTTGACGCAATGTGAAAAATCCCCGATTAATCGAATAATGTCTCGGAACCGACAGTGTTCGTTTAAGCGGGGCCGGCAGTATATAAATAATTTACTTGGTAACGCACGCTCCTGGAAAGTTTGATAATTTGAAGCTGTTTTCCTATAACCGATTCAAGTTCGGTTGTGCCGGCCACCTTGTCTAGTGGTCAGAGTAGTCTGCCATGGATGGTGTGGACCCGGGTTCGGGTCCCGGCTTGGGCATGGATGTGCTTTCTCCTGTCCTTTCCTTGTGTGAAAAGTTGGCACACGACAAAAAAAAAAAAAAAAAAAAAAAAAAAAAAAAAAAAAAAAAAAAAGTTTGGTTGTGAATGTGTGTAGGTGGGGGGGGGGGGGGCCTATAAGCTGATATCTCGCATTAATAAAGGGTCTGCCTTGAAGTAGTCAGCCCCGCTTAAACAAATACCTTTGGCTCCAAGAAATATTTTTCGAAAAAGTGGGGTATTTGTTTAAGCGGGGATCTTTAGCATTGCGTCTATGGCATGGGAAACATTCGGTACCAGGACATCTTATTCGTATAAGAGGGGTTTTCGTTTATCCGTCACCCGATTAAGCGGGGCCGACAATGTGAGAAAATACGTCACAAATAAACGAAGCCAAGAAAAAAAAAAAAAAAAGGTTTCGGGGGGGGGGGGGGGGGACAGAACAGAGTATGACAGACGAGATGCAGAAATTGCAAATGAAAAGTAAATTAGGGTAGCTGTCATACTCATCACAAAATTGGATTAACAGCCTGATAATGCAGTTTGACAGCAACTTCTAGGGGGAGCAAAAATAGGCAATAGCATTCTTTTTTACTAGATTTGTGTGGCCCTGAAAAGGGCCTTTTTTTTTTTTTTTCCACGGGAGAAGGGGCTTAACCTCCAAAACCATAGAGGGTTCGTCCTTGTCTCTTAAGAGCATATACAACATCCATAGCAGTTACAGTTTTCCTCTTGGCATGCTCGGTGTATGTGACAGCATCACGGATGACATTCTCAAGGAAAACTTTGAGAACTCCACGAGTTTCTTCGTAGATGAGCCCAGAGATACGTTTTACACCGCCACGGCGAGCCAGACGCCTGATTGCAGGCTTAGTGATACCCTGGATGTTATCTCTCAAAACTTTACGATGCCTCTTGGCGCCACCTTTTCCCAAACCTTTGCCTCCTTTACCTCGACCAGACATCTTTGACTCTTGAGTATGAGATCAAATAATGATTTTTCGCTGAAAATGAGAAGACTTTAAACCCAACTGCTCCTGAACATATGCCCCGCCCAGCACGAGTGGAAGTGGCTGCCATTGGTGCAAATGATGGACACAGATAGCTCTAAAAAAACTACAATTTTATGCATTATTTTTTAATGAAGCAATGCCTTGAGAGTAAATAAAACCGATTGCTTGTAAAAATTGAAATTACACTATGGGGGAAAGAAATGATGCAGAGGCAATGCTATCGCTTCTGATTGGATAAACAGAAATCTACCGCTCTCTCTTAAACACTCTCCGATCCGAGCCCCGGCTCAGGAGGACGGAGAGTCAGAGGTCTCATAGGCTCTAGAAGACATTCTTGTGGCGTGGTGTAGGGCCCGTGCTCCTCGATAAGAGAGCCGAGGAGGAACGGTCGCAGTTTTTACACGCTTCGACCTTTATTTTTCCCCGGCTGTCCGCTGCCGCTTAAGCGGGGCGACCCCGTGCTTCCTTGTCTTTTTTGAATTTAGCCAGATGCTCGTCCGCAGGCAATGATGCCTAAGGACCCTCGTCTCAGCGAAAGCCTTTGGTTTCTCAAACCCAAATTAATGATTATCCAGTCCAGCGCTGAACCTCCAGAGTCCCACTCGGATGGCTCCAAGGCAAAAGGCCCGCCGTCCTTCAGCAGCTAAGGATGGTTACAAAAAGGATACGATGGGTGAGCATTTTGGTAAAGATCCTTTTCCGATCACGTCTGCAGCTTGACCCCCCCTCAGTAAAAGCAAACCATCTCAGAAATCTCCACCCCGAAGAACTTACCACTTACCCTCAACAACCTTAACGAAGTCTGTGATAAAATTAATCAAATCCCATAATAAAAAGCAACGTTGACGAAATTATTGGCCTTAAAAATCTTGGACTCTGCCAGACTGTTGGCAAATGTAAGCGGAAAAGCCGATTCTACGCCGACATGCTGGCAAATACCAACGCCCAAAAATAAATCCCTTTCCAATGAAGTTAACCTCCTAAAAGAACAAATGAAAGACTTAAATGTAAGATATGAGGCGCGCCCTCGAACTGATAGAGAGCGTGCCTCCCATCCCCCCCCCACCCCCCTGTTAGCCCAACTCCTACTCTTCCCCCCGCCGAACCTCCCAAAAAACCAAAAACAACTCCAAATCCAAAATAAACAAACCAGCAACCCCCACCCACGAGAACCCTGCGTAGCGCAAATAATGACCCTAGCCCTGAGAAACAGATTTCTCCCCCTAGATAACGAATCGATCGAAAGATCCTCCTTCCCCCATCTGAAAATCAACCCCCCCCCCCCCCACGACACAAAGCAAAAAGTGCTCCGACTCAAGCATCGAACACTCCAAAAGAGCAAAATGTTGCCTACTACCCTCCACCTCCCAAAGAGCGACCCCCCCACCCCCATCACGCTGGGGCAGGTTCACTAATCCGACTAATCTGCTCAGCGATTTGGAAGAACTCTGCCGGAGTTAAAATCTGGGAAAATACGTTGAAAAACGAGCAAATTCTAACTGTCTCTCCCCCGATAACAACTCCTATAGAAGTATCCGCCGCTACGCTGAAGTGCACTCCTTCCCCTCCTTCACACCCGCCAGCTCAGCGAGGACAAGGAATTAAAAGTTGTCATTAGGGGCTTACCCCTCTCCCTAGACCCCTACAGCATCCAATCCGAACTGGAAACCCTCGGCTTCAAGTCCCTCCAAAATTGATCGCCTCAGAAGAGGCAAAGAACGCACCCCCCTCCCCCTTGATCTAATCCACCTCCCTAAAAACGACTCCAATAAAGATATCTACAACCTAGACCAGCTATTCAGTCTCAAAATCAAAACCGAACCCCTTAAACGTAAACCCGGTCCCTCCAGTGTTACCGCTGCTCAACAATCTCTTTCATTCGTCACTCATGCTGTACCTCCCCCTCCCCCCCCCCCGATGTCTCATCTGCGGAGAGGGACACTGGACGAAAGATTGCACCTTAAATGGCAAGGAGGGCAACACTCCCAAATGCGCAAATTGACGCGGGTCCCCACCTCTGCCAACTTCAAAGATTGCCCAGCCAGGCCATCACATAATAGAACGCGTCCTAGTCAAAACCCCTTCCAGCCGGAAGCTTTCCCCCCCTCCCCTTCTTCCACCCCCTCCTTTGCCCAAGTGGCACAAGCGGGCCATGCCGCAAAAGCCACTCCCCCCCTCTCCCCCCCCACGCGCCCGTATCCCTAGCGCAACTCCCCTTAATGATCGGTGGTCTTATCACCCAACTTCAAATTCTCCTGGTTAATATAAACCAAACTTTCTGCACCCCTCAATAATCATGCCCCCCCCTTTTCTTCGCTCAAAATCCTCTCTTGGAATGCGAATGGCCTAAATAAGGCCAAAATCCTCGAACTTAGCAATTTCGCTCTCGAGCACTCCCCGGATATCATCCTACTTCAAGAAACAAAGCTGAAATCTACGGATAGGCTTTACTTCCCAAACTTCACGGTCCACCGCTCCGATCGCCGCATTGGGCATGGAGGTGGTACCGCCACTCTCGTCAGAAACTCCCTCCCACACTCCCCCTCCCTTTCAGCTCCGCTACTTTCGAAAGTTCCTCCGTTGAAATTCCCCTCTCTCCCACAGATAAGATTACCGTTTCCTCCATTTACATTCCCCCCGCCCGCGCGTCAACTTCAACCCCTCTGAACTGGAAGCGCTCCTCTCCCTGCAAAGCCATGCGATACTTTTCGGCGACTTTAACGCTCGCCACCCATCCTGGAACGCGGGAGTTAGAAATCAGAGAGGTGACGAGGTCTTTGACCTCTGCACAAACTCGAACTTCAGGCTCATCGCTCCTACCACCCCCACCTTCTTTGGTCCCTATAGCCCCTCTACCCTTGACTTTGCCGTCTGCAACATTGGCCAATGGCCCTTCCAAATCAACTCCCACTCTGCCTTGAATTCTGACCACAACCCGGTCATTCTTATTGTTTCCCCCCATAACCAGCTCCCTAAAAAAGCGCACTCTCTCAAAACTGTGAACTGGAGCAAATTCCAAGCTACTGTAGCGCAAAATGTCCCTGGCAACCCCATAATAAATAACATCCAGGACCTCGACTCTGCCACAACAAATTTCACCACCCTCATCTCAGATGCGCTTAACGATGCCTCCACCACCATAGAAACTAATAATAACCCCTTACTCTCCCCCCCTTTATCCGCCATCTCATCAAGTACAAAAACTCCCTCAGAAAGAATTACCAAAGAACCCTCTACCCCCCCTTAAACGCCAAATCAACCAAATCCAAGGCCAGATCAAAAAATTAATCTACGAGTATAATAACAACTGTTGGGAAGAAAAAATAAAGAACCTCTCCCCCGATAATGGCACCCTGTACAGGCTGGCCCGCTCCCTCCAAACTCCGTACAAAACCCTCCCCCCATTCATGGGGCCACTGGTTTGGCTTGTTCAAATCAGGAGAAAGCTGAGAGTTTTGCTACCCACTTTGAACTCAACTTCCAGCACAGCGCAAACAACTATAATAACTCCATTATCGAAAACGTTAGCAGAACCACCAATAGATTCTTTCGGAACAACCCCTCCGACCCTAATGTCCCTCTCGCATCGCCGGAGAAATCCAAAAAATCATTAAAAGTCTTAAAAATAAGAAAGCCCCTGGCGAGGATGGTATTCCCAACAAAGCAATTAAACTACTCCCCCTAAATGCCATCACCCACCTCACCAAGATCATTAATAAATCCCTCACCTTTCAGCATTTCCCCTCTCCCTGGAAAAATGCTATCATCATCCCCATCCACAAACCCGGCAAAGACACCCGCTTTACTCAAAATTATAGGCCCATTAGCCTTCTCCCCTCCTGCTCAAAAATCCTCGAAAGAGTGGTTCTTGATCGTATCCTAAATTATTCTACCGAAAATAACATTATCCCCAACTTCCAATACGGCTTCCAAAATAAACTTTCCTGCGAACTCCAGCTTCTCCGGGTTTGCAACCATATCATTGAAGGCTTCAACGACAGAAACTATGTCATTGGCATTTTTCTTGATATTCAAAAGGCCTTTGACCGGGTCTGGCACAAAGGCCTCCTTTACAAGATGCAAAACTTTAACTTCCCCCCCTACCTTATCCATTTCATCCGCTCCTTTCTCTCCGAAAGGACTTTTCAGGTAAAGATCGGCGATGAAATCTCCTCGTCCTATAACGCCCTGGCTGGGCTCCCTCAGGGCTCTGTGTTGAGCCCATACTTGTTCAACATCTTTACTGCTGATTTCCCCGAAAACAATCGCACGATGACTGCACTCTTCGCTGACGATGCAGCCATTATCGCCAAAGCACCAAATAAATCTTACTGTGCCCTCTACGCACAAAGACACATGGATGAAATAACCCGCTGGTACAGGAACTGGCGAATTGACCTCAACCCCGAAAAAACCCAAATCGTCCATTTCCGAAAGCAAATTAGAAAAAAAAAACCCTCCCAAAATCACTATTATGAATCGCACCATAAATTACACTAATCAAGTTAAATACCTTGGAGTTCTTCTTGACTACGGGCTCTTCTTTAGCCCCCACGTCAAAGAAGTTTACACTAAAGCACAACACAAACTAAAATCCCTCTCCCCCCTCCTAAACAAACACAGTAAACTATCCCTCAGAAACAAAATGTTACTTTACAATCTCATCATCCGCCCAGCCCTCCTTTATGCCTGTAGCATATGGGGCCACACTGCCAAGTACACTCTTCAAAAACTCCAAGTCATCCAAACACGAACACTAAGAATCATTGCCAACTCTCCCTGGTATGAGAGAAACAAAGACATACACAGAGACCTTCTCACCACCTCAATCTCGCATTACGTAACTTACACC
The DNA here is from genome assembly GCA_038373865.1 of Uloborus plumipes. NCBI lineage: Eukaryota > Metazoa > Arthropoda > Arachnida > Araneae > Uloboridae > Uloborus > Uloborus plumipes. The sequence goes on from JAXGGA010022805.1 coordinate 12,305, forward strand.
TCTAGAAAATTCTACAGCAAAATTTCCTCTCATACCAACCCCACTGTCTACTCACAAGGCCGCTACTTCATAAACAACACCAAATACAAGTATCCCTACACTTCCTCGCAAATTCCATTCAATACTCTCTCCACAGCGCACAACCCTCTCCCCCCCATCTCTCTCGGCCCAGCTATCCCTCCCCCGCCATAAGGAATGCTCTTCTACTCTCCTCTCTCTTGTCTCCCTACCCACCCACCTAGTCTCAGTTCAACGACCCCGGCGAACGAAGGAGCGACGCAGCTTTTCTCCTGCCTCTCCCATTGTCCCCGGCAAAGTTTCGATGCTCCTGTCTGCCCCCCCTCTCCGCCTGTCGGAATCTCGTCAGGCGAGACAGAAATTGCAGTGCGTGTTAGTTCTTCGATACCTCTCCAAAATCTGTTTCTCGATTCAAAAGCAAAACTCCAAAAAAAAAAAAAATGTATGGCCCTGAAAAGAAGAAAATTTAGAAAAAAAAAAAAAAAAAAATCATAAAAACTCAAAAAATGGAAAAAAAAAAAATAAATAAAAATTATCGAAAAAAAAAAAAAATACAAAAAAAAAAAAATATAAAATAATTTTTCTTTTGGAAAAAAAAAAAAATGCTCTCTCAAATGTGTAAGTCCTTTACTTCGGCTGGAAACTTCACAAGCCCTCAATTTCTTTTCACCCACCACAGCTTCTCCCCCCCCACTGAGCAAATGTGCTCCAATTTTTCCGCTCCGCGGCTAGCCGCGGAGACGTAATGCTTTCCCCAGTCCTCCCACTCCCCCCCCCCCTCACAAATGATTCAGGAATAAGGAGCCCTGACTCCTCCCCCTGCTGCAAATATGATCGGATCGGATCCGAGCCCCGGCTCAGAATATTTTCTACTGCTGAGAAAATGCCACCCCAAGCATCCGGAAAAGCTGTGAAGAAGGCGGGCAAGGCCCAGAAAGCCGTTCGTACTGGTGACAAGAAAAAGAGGAAGAAGCGCAGGAAGGAATCTTTCGCTATTTACATCTACAAAGTCTTGAAACAGGTCCATCCCGACACTGGAATTTCAAGCAAGGCCATGTCCATCATGAATTCCTTCGTCAACGACATCTTTGAAAGAATTGCAGCTGAGTCTTCAAGACTGGCTCATTACAACAAGCGAAGCACCATCACCAGCCGGGAAATCCAGACTGCTGTCCGTCTCCTCTTGCCTGGTGAATTGGCTAAACACGCAGTTTCTGAGGGAACCAAAGCCGTAACCAAGTACACCAGCTCCAAGTAAATTTCTCTATACATTAGAGGAAAAAAAAAAAAAAAAGGCCCTTTTCAGGGCCATACAAATAATGTCGAAAGAATGCCTATTGCATACATATGCCCAACTAAATAACAGACTAAGAAAGGACTATTACTGTATTGAGAAAAGAGAGTTACAAAAAAAAAAATAGCAACAGAGTTCTATAAGTTAACACGTAGATCAGGGAAACAAAATGCACCATAACAGATAAACAATACACATAAAGAAATGACTATCATTCAGTTATGAAAGAGAAAATAATTGAATTTCAAGGGTAAATAAATGGACAAGAGGTGCAGATTATCAACATAGAATTGTAGCTCAAGAAATGGAGTAAAATACAGGAACAGGAAGAAATAATAATGATAGATAATAAGTTGGATGACAAATAATGATACTGCCATAAACATTACTTTGTATTCTATTATTTCTAATGAACAAATTATGAGATGTACTTACGTGTTCACAAGGAAGATAGATCAGTTTCACCCGATATATTTAAACAGAGAAGACACATTAAAGAGAAACTATATTTAATAATACTAGCTCCACTAGAATGTTCTTCTCCGTATGTGCTTCATGGCAAAAGTTTTCATGGTGGACATATTTGCTCATGTAACAGTCCTCATGCACACATAGAATAACCTAGAAAGATACACAATGTCATAAGTAAATAAATAAACATGTCAGAAATGAATATGAAGCACTGTTAAGTGCACCGCCCCCCCCCCCCCGCACTATCATATTAGTATGGTACAGTACTGATTAGCGTTTGGACTGATATGCATATGAGAGTGCTCAAAATATAGTGAAATTTTAAACTG
>JAXGGA010022806.1:0-14416 GCA_038373865.1 Uloborus plumipes
TGAATTGAATATTTTCAAGAAAGAAAATCTGAAATGATGAGAAATATTTCATGAGAACTCAGGGGAGGAAAGGAAACTGCTCATTTAATTGTTGGATGAGAAAAGAATGAAAAATCGAAAATCCATACCTTTCACCTATAAAGGAATCAAAACATCAAAATTTGGAGTAATATTTTTTTCTCCCCCCCCCCCCCCGAAAACAGGCCCGTCATTTCCAAGGGCGGGGGGCAAGGGTAAAAACAAAATACAATTTCTCCAGAAAACAACAACTAGACATGACCCAAGTCGGGGGGGGGGGAATACCCCCCCCAAATGGGGCTGCCGACACATTTCAAGCAAAATTACACTTTTGAAGTAACATTGATTGTCACTTTTCTTCCTCCTAAAAGTCTAATTCCTTCCACGTACAAATTAATCGAAATTTGAAGTTATACTGTCCTTTTGCTTTCTTCCAAAAAAATTTATTTTTCTCTACACATAAAGGAACGGAACTGCAAAAACTTTTATTAAAATTACCCCTTTCTCGTTCGCAAAAATTTATAATTCTAGCAAAACATAAAGTTTGAATTAGTGTCTTAGTTAAACTTAAATATTTGAAGTTTAACTCTATGATTCAAATAAGCATGTGTGTGTTTGTGTGTGCGTATTTCATATATTTGTTGGAAGTATGTATTTATTTGTGTTTCTATCTACTCAAAGTATGTATGCATACATGTATGTATTCTTGTGTCTATGTACGTTTGTATGAATGTATGCATGTGCGTATTTTTTGTTTGCATGAACGTATGTATATACGTATGTATCTATTTATGTATGTATGTATGTACGTGTGTAAGTTTTTATGAATTTATGTATGCATGTACGTATGTATTTGTGTATGTATGTATGTATGTACGCATGCATGAACGTATGTATGCATGCATGAACGTATGTATGTATGTATGCATGCATGAACGAAAGTATGCATGTATGCATGAATGTATGTATGTGTAATTTTTTTTTTTTTTTCATGAATGTATAGCTGGGTGGAGGGATGGATGGATGTTCAAGCTTGTCCGAGCACGTTTCTGTGTATCCAATATCTGAGAAATGACTTTTACTTTCACTTCACTCGAGTAACCAGCTTTCACTTGAGTCGAACAAATCCCTTACGAAACATGTCATGAGCGAATTTCACGAGGGCGCCCTGCACCCATGCCGAAACAACAAAGGGCACATCTCCCACAAAGGGACATGAATAATAAGGATCGCTTACCTGTGCAGCGAGACAAAGCGAGGAAGATGAGAATCCTTAGAATCGCCTCTAAATGGGGGCAACGAAGTCCAATTCCCATCACATAGAGTCCCAGTTTAATACTTGCGGACGAAACACACAAACACACACACACTCGCGGAGAGAACAATATCCACTTCCTGACTTTCTCTTTTATTTTCTCCCGCTTCTGCTGCTTGTCCTGTGTTTCTTTCCCGATCGTCTGCTACGGAATAATAACAATAATATTCCTCTGCGAGAGCGCCAACTCGTGGTCGTACCTGCAGACGATAGTTTCCTCAGTGTTGTGGAACGGAGTGGAGCGAGTTCTGTCAGCTTTCGCAGCCACTTCTCGTATGACCTACACAAGCATTCAGCCTTGTCGTCTTATAAACCGGTGGATTAACAACTTCGACGGACGCTCGGGGGAGAGAAAGTGCACATGCGCACGGACAGTCCGCTTATAATATTTTGCGTTGGGATTCCCACACTTCAACCCCTTCACAAATATATTGGTTCGACTTGAAACACAAAACCATAGGCGGCTAGTACAGGGGAGCAAGGGGGCGACTGCCCCCTCACTTCCAAAAGTAAAGGGGTCTTGCCCCCTCACTTTTCAATTTTAAAACGTAAAGATCGAGTAAAAAATGGTTTTTTACTCGGCAGATTGATTAATTTCACCGAAATAAAAGCTGAAAATTCCAAAAGTCGGATTTTTTTTGTTCATGTTATTTCACAAGAATGAATGAAAATCAACCAGCCTGATGCATTTTTGAGGCCACATTCCGCATTTTTTGAGGTCATTTAATCAGTAATGTTAAAATTCAATAATGTGGCTGTTAAAAAAAACTTTAGAGGTGTTACCCTCTACTCCTCCCATACCTTTTTTGACCACCCAAGCCCTGGATTTATCTTGACCCCCCACTTTTTGGGAGCACCAGCCACCTATGTACAAAACAACTGGGATCGCTTTAGCTCCACCATACTTAACCTATTTCTATAAATATTGTTTTCAGAACAATAGCACGCTTGAATTTAAACTATAGTTGAAAGAAATGGGACAGATGTCCTGTCATCTTGTTTACCCGTGTATTAACTAAAAACAACGATGGGCAATAGAGGGAGATAAAATATACATGCGCACCAACAGTCGCTAAAAATTTGCTTTATGTCAATCGAACCCATCCCACTCTTTAATTTCGCACAAAATTTCTCTACTAGGGTCTTGAATAGGGTTTGATCTTCAACACAAAACCAGATGAATCTCTTTAGCTCCATCACCTATTACCTATTTCTATAAATATTGTCTTCAGACCAAACACGCTTCTAATTTAACTATGCCGATGGGGACAACTGCCTTCTTATAAACCGGTGATTACCAACTTCGTCAAAAGCTCGAAGGAGCGAAAGTGCACATTAGGGTTAGGGTGGTCACAAGTAACATGGGGAAAAATTTGTTTCAACTAATCTTTTGCGGCACCCCCTTAAAATGTGCCAATGGGCTAGAAAATGAGATTTGCAAAGTTTTAGCTTAATCGGATAATATTAACACGTGCCGCAAAGAGGGTAAAGTTAAGAAAAACAGCGATTTTTAGCCAAAAATTGTAGTTTTTACTCTATAAAACCAAAACTACTGATAATAAAAGCTTTACTTTGGTCTCATTTTGTAGGAAATTGTATTTTCTTTAAGTCTCATCTTATTTAAAGTTTCGAAAAAAATGATTAAATATTTTTCAGTATTTTCACAAGTCAGGCTGCAAAGCCCTCGAAATTGCAAGTAACATGGGGAAATATTTTTTTCAACTAATCTTTTGAGGCACCCCCCTAAAATGTGCCAATGGACTAGAAAATGAGATGAAATGGCCAAAAATCGTAGTTTTTCCTCTGCAAAACCAAAACTATTTATCCTAGAAGCTTTATTTTGATCTCATTTTGTAGGAAATTTCATTTTCTTTAAGTCAATTTCATTTAAAGTCTCGAAAAAAATGATTGAATATTTTTCAGAAATTTTCAAGTCAGGCTGCAGCGTAAATCCTCAAAATTGCTTAGAAAAAAATAAATCATTAAAATGTAAATTAATAAGTTCTTTTAGTAAATTTGATAAACTCTACGGATAACGTTGACTTTTTAGAGAAAAAACAGCAATATTATTACGAATATATAATAAATTTATGTCTTTGAAACTCATAGATAAAATAAATAACTGCGAGTATAACTTATGAAATGAGCAGTACAAGCCATAAATGAAGGGCTTGGAGGATGAAGGGGCTAAGTTACATTTTAAAAAATGAACACTCTCTACAATGATAAACAATAGATACAGGTGAACAAATAAAACTTGGTAAATCAAACAATAGATATCAATAGATCAATTTCATTCGCACATTAATGACAAAACCAGAAAACTAAAAAGCTGCAATAACTACAACAATAAAACGTTGAACTTTAATTACTCGCAATTTCTGTTTTGTCACTAAACCTAATTCTGTTCTGTCGCTAGTTTGTATGTAAAGAGTAGTAAAATAATGTTATATAATTTAACAGTATAAGTATAAAGGTGCATTAAAGCTTTTATTGTCATTTTAACTTTTTGCTTTTTTGTCTTAACCCCTTAATTCCTCTATTTTAACACAGAAATTTGTTTCATTTATTTCTAAAGTACCGCGAAAATACCCCTTTTTTAATTGACAAAGTAAATCCAACAATAAGCAAATAAATGTAATGATTTTAGGTTTTTGCATGAAAATTTCTTATTTTTGATATACTCTACGATTTAACCTGAAAAATGCCAAATAAATACTTTGGACAAGATAGCAAAAATGAATGGGATAGCACTTAACGAGAATTAAATTTCCTACAAAATGAGACCAAAATAAAGTTTCTAAGATGAACAGTTTTGGTTTTATATATGAGAAACTACGATTTTTGGATAAAAATCGCTGTTTTTCGTAACTTTACCCACTTTGAGGCACGTGTTAATATTATCCGATTAAGCTAAAACTTTTCAAATCTCATTTTCTAGTCTATTAGTACATTTTAGGGGGGTGCCTCAAAAGATTAGTTGAAAAAATAATTTCCCCATGTTACATGCAATTTCGAGGATTTGCATTGCAGCCTGACTTGTGAAAATTCTGAAAAATATTTAATCATTTTTTTCGAAACTTTAAATAAGAGTAGACTTAAAGAAAATAAAATTTCCTACAAAATGAGACCAAAATAAAGCTTCTAGGATCAGTAGTTTTGGATTTACAGAATAAAAACTACAATTTTTAGCTAAAAATCGCTGTTTTTCTTAACTTCACCCTCTTTGCGGCACGTGTTAATATTATCCAATTGAGCTAAAACTTTGCAAATCTCATTTTCTAGCCCATTGGCACATTTTAGGGGGGTGCCGCAAAAGAAATTCGAAAATTGATTTTTTGTGACCACCCTAGTGCACATGCTGACAGGCAGTAACTATTATTTTTTGCTTTGCGACCATCGGACTTCCCACACTTTAATCTCAAGAAAAATTTTGAATTTTGTGTGAAATGAAAGTGTCTTGACTTGAGTTTGACTTGAAACACAAAACCAGATGAATCTCTTTAGCTCCTCCGTTCTTTACCGATTTCTATTATATTGGCATCCGTCAGATCCAATACGATTGATTTTTAACTATAGGAGAGGGTTGAGAGGAATGGGACAGCTGTCCTGTCATATTGTAAAATGGTGCATTAACTAAAATTTTCGACTGTTGTTCGAGAAAGAGAGAGTGCACATGCGCATTGACAGACGACAATCCTCTGTCCCACACTTTAATTTCAAATATATTTGGTTTGACGTGAAACACAAAACCAGTTGGATCGTTTTTGCGCCACCAAACTTTTCCAATTTCAGTAATTATTGTCTTCGCAGTCAATACACTTGATATTTAACCATACGGGAGAATGGGGAGGAAGGGGACAACTGCCTTGTCGTTTTATAAACCCGCGGGTTAACAACTTCAACTATTGCAAGAGGGAGAGAAACACACAAATGCGTATGGAGAGTAGCGAAAAATATTTTGTTTTGTGTCCATCGGTCTTCCCCACTTTAAATTCAAACAAAATTTTGTGATTGATTTGAAATGAAAGTGTCTTGACTTGGGGTTGCGGTCAACTTGAAATACAAAACCAGATTAATCACATAAGCTCCCCACACTTTTTCTCTTTCTTTCAATATTGTGTTCAGTTCCAATACGCTTGATTTTTCATTGTAGGTGAGAGTTGAGAGGAATAGGTCAGCTGCCTTGTCACCTTGGAAGACGGAGGATTAATGAACAACTTCAACTGACACTCGAGGAAGTAAATAGTTCAAAATTGAAATTTGAAATGATAGAAGATCTTCGATTATATTAAGGTGAAACAATTCGGGATCCCCCCCCCTAAAAAAACAGAAGTTGTAGTACTTAAAGCAAAATTTTAGACAAAAGTTAATGATATATGAAATGCAAGGAGTTAGTTCGGGGACCACTTAAAGATTTTTTTTTTTAAATTTTAGTTCTGAAGATCAAATGTACAAGACGCTATGTCACATTAGCGGAGTGTTGGCTCTAGGATTCCAAGAACTGTTTCGAGATTTAATTCCTAACAAAGCAATTATTAGCCCCTTCGGTTCCGTTAGGCAACAGGCCAGTTGTCCTCAATTAAAGTTCCAAGAGTAGGGGAAATTAGGGAGGTTTGACCCACTTCTTACAAATACATTTTTCTAATTTTTCTAACCGCTAGAAAATTTAAAAATTGACATTACAGTGAACTCTCACTTATGCGCCGGCCCAAGGGACCAACAGAAAAAGGCACATAAGTGAGAATGACGTGTAAGTGAATAAATCTATTTAAAGGACTAAAACGCAACATAGGTTCTAATGAGAGAGTGAATAAGAATGTGTCTATGGAAAAAGGGCATATTACTACGATTTGGCAATAACTGTAACTTAACTACAATGATAAAGGGAAAACAAGAATTGTAGCACACTTAATTACAAACTGTTCCCTTTAAAACGATCCATAATAGATAGTTGTCCCTCTCCGAACTCTAGTTCATGCGGGAAAAAATGCCTTTCGCGAGCAATAAAGGCGAAAGATTAAAGAGGAAAGGGATGAAAAATCTTATTTTTTAAAGAAAATAAATTAAAATTTTTACATTTTTTCGAAAATTCGGCGCATAAGTGAAAATCTTTAGAGTGACGCATAAACGAATGATACTATCCTTATTTTGTTATGGAATGTGCTGGGACCAGTTAAAATCGTCGTATAAGTGGAAAAGGCGCATAAATGAGGCGGCGTATAAGTGAGAGTTCACTGTATTTGTATCCTTATGATGTCTGGCAATGTTTTACACTATCAGTTTTTATTTAAATTATATACGAAATTTTTATTACTAATTTTTCAAGAGTGTCTAAACCGAGTCAAACCTCCCCACTTGAGGAAGGTTTAGCCCATCATAAGGGAGTTTTGATCCACAGATACTAGAAGTTGAAAAAATGATGCAGAAATAATTAGATGTCTAATCAGATGCTATTACAACGTCCGGCAATTATTAGGTCTAAAGAAATAAATTATATTTTTAAATAAAATTAATTTGAATTAGTAGACAGCATGATTGTTAGAAATGCCAGTCAAATTTCATTTTCAATGCAAATCTTTCTGTCATTCTACTGATCATTGAATGAGGATCCTTAGTGACATATGTTTTAAAGGGGTATTTGAAAATTCTTGTTTTGGTAAGGTTTCTACCACATTTGACTTTTCTGGATAGTTATTTTATTGATTTTCATGCTGCAAAATAAAATTCACAATACTGAAGTTACAATAAAATGAAGAAATTTAGCAAATACACTGCTGGCTACCCAAAATGCAACAAAACGAAAGACTAGAGGTATCACAACAAAATTTATTTTGTAGATAACATGCTGACCAAATATCAAATGATTAAATTTATAGACTTCTGTGAACTGTCGTTCCTGTCAAAATCAGTAGCCAGAGCATCCACCATTGTTGCAGATCACCGCTGCCACAAGCCTCGGCATTGATTCAAAGAGATTTTGGACGTGTTCTTGGGGTACAGCAGACCAAGCAGCTTCCACATGTTGCCAAAGTTGATCTGCTGTAGCAGCTGGGGTTGTAATCTAGGTCAATCGTTGAGCAACCATGAACAACATGTTTTCTATCGACGAAACATCATTAAAGGGAGCTGGACAGGGAAGCAACTCAATCTGGCGATTGATGAAGAACCCTCGGAGAATGCGTGCCACGTGTGGTCGCGCATTATCCTGCTGAAATATGGCTGTGGGTAAGCCCTGAAGGTAGGGAAGGACAACTGACTCCAACATCTTGGAGATATAGCTCTGGCTGTTTAAAGTACCCGCAATGCGTACTAGAAGAGTGCGAGAGTAATATCCAATACCGCCCCAAACCATAATACCCGCTGCAGGACCAGTGTGGCGGTGCATAACGCAGCTGTTTAGCATCATCTCACCACGGTTTCTCTAGACTCGATTCCGACCATTGTGATGTTGCAGACAGAAGCGTGACTCGTCCGTAAAGACAATTTCATTCCATTCTGCCGTCCACATCCTTCTTTCATCGCACCATTGGCGGTGGAGACGTCTGTAGCTCTGCCTCAAGGGTGTGATTCACCATGTAGGCCCGGCGTACCCTACTGCATCCAATGATCACATATCCGCATTACAGTTGTTTTATTTTGTCCAACACGAGTGCCGATTTCGCTGAAAGATAACCCATAATCTCGGTAGGCCACTATCTTTCCTCTGTCAAACTCGGATACTTGATAAAAAGATGATCGGTTGTTCCTACGATGCATAATTAATCGTTTTTTTTTTTTTTTTTTTTTGAAAAAAAAAAAAAAAACCACAAGAAAAACACAATTGGCGAACTTAAAATCGCCCAAATCTCCACGCCTTAAATACCTTTCAAAGTGGCGCCACCGGCGCGTGTGATGTGCGTCTGAGCTTAAATTTTGATCATTTGCATATCTCACTTCCTGCATGTTGTTTTGCTAAAATGGCCATAAGGGAGGATTTACCCACCTCAATGCATGTTGTGAATTTCATACACTTTGCACGCTTCCTTCAAGGTGTTGCATTTACGGTGGCCAGCAGTATAGTTGAGGAAAGTAAAGACGGGACGAGTATCATTATAAATTTGCGAATAAATGTTAAAAGCAAGTTTCAGTTGGGTTTAGTTTGACGAGAATAATGCATTTACAGATAGAGCTTCAAATGAATGTTGAGGGAGCGATTTCAAGAAAAGTACAAAAAACTTATTTTATCTGAATTAAAAACGTGCCTTTTTTTAAAAAAAAATTCAAAGTTCTATGCAACTTACAAATTGTTATGCCGTCAAATAATACTAAATCAGGAGATTTTACCCAAGTCAATTCTTTTTCGCGTGCGGGCTTTTTGAAAATTCATTAAAAAACAATAATTGTGTTTTAGATTTCTGCACTTTTGTGTTTTGAACTTTTGTGTTTTGCAAGTCTTTGAACAATATCTAGCTGACAAAGCAGGAATATTTAATAGGTTTAATTCCCTATTAGACTTTAGATTTGATGTCTGCCGCATCACGAAAGTTTTACATCTTATACTTCTCTAGCCTGTTTTCCTTTACCACACGAGAACTTTCTTGTTTGTTAACCAAATGCCATGATTGATACTCATTTGAAAAGGGGATCAAGCGCTAGGGATGCACCAATTATTAATAATTGGCAAAATCGAGCCAAGTAATCGGCGGAAAAATGTTTTTCAAATATTAATTTTTAAAGTATACCTTCACTAAAAACTATGATGAATAATTTTATTAACAGTAATAATAATCCTCACAGTCGATATAAAGTTTTAAATAAATTATTTTTCCTATTTTGAATAAATATACACATAGACAATGTTGCAACATTTTTCATGCGCCAATAGTTTTCTCCTTAGTATATAGTGCTTTTAGATAACGTCTCATTTCCACAAAGAATAAAAGTCTTGAATTAAATCGCTCCTTTCCCTACTAATAGTTGAAAAATTTAAATTAAAAACACTCCTAAATTAGAATACTCACCACAGTCTCTCCTAATTTCTTTTTTTGAATTTTCATGTCTAGTCAACATAATTAACAATGTGTTAATATTTTATACTAGCGGTACCCGCACGGCTTTGCCCGTGGTATAAAATTAAAAGTTCATTTGTAAAATAATTGATATAGCAGAAAAAATGCTCTATTTTAGTTATAATTCAACTACAATTCCTTCACAGTATGATATAAAAATTTGGTATGGACACTACACTACTTCCTTTTACGTGTACATTTCTTAGTAGATGCCTTAAGTGCTAAAATAGTGCTTGGAGTGAGCAAGATAACAGTTCAAACATTTATATCCCTAGTTTGCCACGAAACAATGCAAAAAAAATGTTTTACAGTGATTAATCTCCTAAATATCGCCGATTTTAGCATCATTCAGTGGATTTTTCGCAAAATATCGCCAATAGCGCCAAATTGAGTCCAAATAAAAAAAAGAAAACAATTTTTTTCGCCAACTTGGCGATATGTCGCCAAATTGGCGGCAAATACTTGACGACCAAAAGTTTGGCGATATATTGCCAAGTGGTCGCGCTAATTCATATCACTTTTGACTGCATTGAAATGAACACTGATTTACTCCATAAAAGGGGTAAAACACCCACCCCCTTGGAACATTCGAATGCAACCCCAAGGGGAGATGCACAAAAAAAGCCAAAGGAGAAAATAAGAACAATTTTGTTGCTCACAGAAACCAACAGAAATCTTACCAAAGTTTAAAAGAAGAAGAAAGTTTTCTTTCCTAGCTTTAAAAACAAAACAATACATTTTCCGAAATGAAACACTTTAAAAAGAACGATGCAATAACGCAATTGATATACGATATTTGGTTAATCTGTGCTTTAGGTACCCTTTTCTCGCTAAATGGGCGATAGGCGCGCCAAGCGTGGTAACCCTGCTATTTTAAGTAGTTTCTCTCGGAGCTTTCAATTCCGCGAGACACGCAAAAACGCGCCAAGTAAGGTCCCAAAGCATTTTCACCGGGAAAAAGACAGGGTTGCCAGAGAATTGAAACAAAAAAATACTACGCCTTATCTAAAAAAAATATTACAAAATACTACAGTTTCCAAACGTTGCCAAAATCAATGTTGCTGAAATGCGAAATCTATGAAAATGAAAAAAAAAAAAATCCACCAAATCTTTTAATTAAGTCATTAGTATATTGGAAACAGGGTTGCCGGAAAAATACTACGCTTCTTATTTGGGCCGAAAAAATATTACCGTAGTATCAAAAATACTACGTCTGGCAACGCTGGAAAAAGAACGAAACAAAAATAGGTATGAACACGTAATCATGGTAACAACATGAAAAGTTGATTTCCGTTAATAAAATAATTCATTTCATCTCTCTTTTCAAACACATTTTATTCTCGAGCTGAACCATTTTAGAATCGTTTGGCTTGCTTTACTGAAGGTAAGCCTTGAATTCCGGGATTCTAAAAACAATTGTTACAACTCTCCTGATGATCGTAGAAACTTCGAAAAAACTTCATTTTGTGCAGAAAATTTCAAGCTTTCGAATGACATAAGACTTGAAAATGTGTGTGAAATATTTCTTCCCTATTTTATTGAATTTTCGCTAAGAATTCGAATAGAAAAAGAACGAAATGGAATGTTCGAAAAATCGCTTCGAGGTGCAAAACTACATGCTACAAACTAATTTTGTGCCAAGTGGCATGAAAATCAACGGAACGGTTTTGGCGCTACGCGCGTAACAGACAGAAAGAAAGAAGGAAGGAAAGAAGGACAGGCAGACACACCTTCAGCTTTATTATTAGTAGAGATAGAGAAGAGAAGAGAATTGACAAAAAATGAAAATGGCTCTAAGAAAGGGAGTAAAATTTTGAGATTATTTTGGAAAAATAGGAAAATGGGAAAAAAAATAATTCATCTGTCAGAAAGAAATTACTATTTCAAAATTCGGAATTGTTGAAGAAAGAAAAAAAAAAGTGATGGTGAAATTGGTAGTATGAAAAACAATTCTTTTTGTCATTAATCGGCTCAATCGATTAACAACAGCCAAAAAATCGGTTATCTGCCTATTTGCTTATCGGTGCCTCCCTAGTTAAAACCTCTTCCTTTATGAAATCCTGAACACGGGCCTGCAATGAAACAGCTTTGTAGGAGACTATTGGGATCGAATTCTCAATGATTTGAATATTCTGCTGACAACTTTCCTGGAAACCCCCGAGTCAAATAGGGAATTCCAGTACAATCACGACATAGCCATCCATTTGTCATGCATATAATTTATTAATTAAAAAATAATCTTATATTTCTTTGATTCTGATAGATTAAACCTTGAGTTGACCAAACTGTGACCGCACCCTCTCCATGACATTTGCATCTACCACTCAAATCTCCACTTAATCAAGGATTTTACACCTTAGTAATTATTGTAATCCTCTATTTCCTATATATCTGTGCATTAAACCAGCAAGAAAAGAAAATAACTGGTTGATCGGGGAAGTTATTTCTTTTTGAGGGTGTTGTCCAGACTTTATAGACGCGGGGGAAAAGGATTAAACTGGATTGACATTGAAAAGTTCAGTGCTTTCTGATACATTGTATAGAAATATGAGAGCAGTTATAGGTAAGAGTCAAGGTCAGCAACAGTTTGCTTTCAACATTTTCTAGAAATGTTTTTTGTTAAAGAAATTCAATAGAGTTGACCCGCGTTTTACGCTGGGGTTAAGTTCCATAAAAATACCGCGTAAATCAAAACTATGTAAAATAAGTAAGTGCCACACACAGACAGACACACAGACACATCAAACTTATAACACCCCTTCCCTGTTGCACCGGGAGTTAAAAAAAGAAGAAAAAAGGAGAGGGAGTCAGCGCAGTCGATCATTAAATGAAATAAACACAAAGAAATAGCAGACACTAGTTAATTGATAAATATTAAATGAGTGATTCCATACCAACTCACCGAATGGTGGTCGCACGACCGACTCGGATTTTCCTTTAATTTGGCACTCATGTTGATCATATAGAGGCATGGAAAAGTCCAAATTTTTAGGTTCGTACTCCACTTATTTTCTGAGATACATGCCCTCAAAGTTCGTCCGCCACGTCAAAATACTAAAAAAGTGATGTTATTTAATCATTTTTTATAAAAAATTGTACTCATGCAATATAAACGTGTTAGATATCTGTAGAAACTAGTTACTCCAGGAATACAGAAAAAAATACTAGAACGTTCATAACGAAAATTACTAAGGTACAGGGCTCTTTGAAGTTGTCATCACAAAAACTCGATTTCGCTAAAATCGAGGAATTTATTCCAAAAAAAAGGAAGACATAATCAAGATTTACTCACTTTCTGGTAGTGTACAGATGTTTACTATAAATGGTTTCACAATGCATAATTTGGGTTTCTCACTCCTTCTTGGAAATATTTAAGCTTAAAGATAAGCCATAAGGCAAAAACATGCGTTTTTGGCCATCTTGGCAGCCACTTTTCTCATAAAGGGGGAGCAGTAGAAACTTTAATTTTTTTTAAACAAGCCACTGATATGTTAGCTATTCACAGGAAAAGAGTTTACTTTTGGTTATTTCTTGCATTAAGAGATATCCTGCTGACAGTATATGCATGTTTTTCACGACGACCATATGCTTTTGTTCCCCCTCTCATGGACGTAAAATTAATTAAACCAAAAAATAATGATATATTTATTAATAGCTGTATTATCTATCCAATTTGTCATGAAATTTAATCTATAAAAACACTGAACAATAAATTAGATATTTGATGAAAGCAAGAATTAGAATTTCTCCGATGACTGAGCGTTATGCATTTATAATTATAAAGTACTAAAGAATTTCTTGAAAAATCAATTAAAATAAAGGAGCTTCGAATATTTATCTCATAAGCAATACCCAATCTTGTGATTGGGATGTTCCTGCTTGGCTATAAACAGGAGGATACCCTTGTTCTTTGTTGCAGTATTATTTTGTAGAAAATAGAATGTATGCTTTATGGTATCTGTAAACTAGTATTTTAGTGAGTTAACTTATTCTTGTCAGTTCTTATCAGTGCTCAGTACATGTCAGTTTTGTAAAGATCAGTATGGGAATAAATTAGTTGCACTAATTTTAATTCTTCAAGCATTGCTTTATATTAAATTATTTATTTGATTATTTTGTAAATATTTAACTGTTAATAAGGTAAAATGGAATTCGATGAAGAAATTAATAGCTCTTTATCACCATGCTCAGTTAGTAAATGAAATTTGTCATAAAATATCCTACATCAAACGAAAAGACCTCATTTATTTTCCTGATATTCATGTGATATGCAAGAAATTCTGCAATAAAAAACAGGAATATCCCAATCACAAGATTGGGTGAATGCATAATGCTCAGGCATCAGAGAAATACTATTTCTTGTTTTCATCAATTATCTAATTTGTTGTTCAATGATTTAATAAATGAAATTTCACGACATATTGGGTAGATTAAATTTTTCGTTATTTGTTGGTTTAATTAATTTTAAGTCCATGAGAGGGGGAGCAAAAGCATATGGTCGTCGCGAAAAACATGCATATACTGTCAGCAGGATATCTCTTAATGGGAGAAATAACCAAAAGTTAACTCTTTTCCTGTGAATAGCTAACATATCAGTGGCTTGTTTAAAAAAAAAAAAAAAAAGTTTCTACTGCTCCCCCTTTATGAGAAAAATGGCTGCCAAGATGGTCAAAAACGCATGTTTTTGCCTTATGGCTTATCTTTAAGCTTAAATATTTCCGAGGAGTGAGAAACCCAAATTATGCATTGTGTAACCATTTATAGTAAACATCTGTACACTACCAGAAAGTGAGTAAACCTTTGGTTATGTCTTCCTTTTTTTGGAATAAATTCATCAATTTTAGCAAAATCGAGTTTTTGTGATGACAACTTCAAAGAGCCCTGTACCTTAGCAATTTTCATTATGAACATTCTAGTATTTTTTTTCTGAATGCCTGGAGTAACTAGTTTCCACAGATATCTAACACTTTTATATTGTATGAGTACAATTTTTTATAAAAAATTATTAAAGAACATCACTTTTTTTTGTATG
>JAXGGA010022807.1:0-14414 GCA_038373865.1 Uloborus plumipes
CTGTTCATTCAAAAGTTAGTATCGCGGGACCGGTTGTTTGAACGGCTCAAATTTGAACCAAAAATTGTTCAAATCGAAAAATCAAATATGGGAATGAGCTGTACTCACCGAGATCTTTCCAACAAAAAAAAGTTTGTCCAAATCGGAATGTTCATTCAAAAGTTATTAGGGGGGGACAGACAGACCGACAGACCGACAGACCGACCGACAGACCGACCGACACACAAATTCCCCATCTCAATACCCTACTTTCAAATTTTTAATTTCTCGATATTTATTTCATTTTTTTGTTTCTTTTTGACTTTTTTTTACTTGGCGATATTTTTTGAACTTGGCGATATTTTTTGGACTTGGCGATATTTTTTGGACTTGGCGACATTTTTTAGATGCATTAAGCCAATATTAATGCTTTTTTCGTCTCTTTTATTTTTAACGGGAAAGTAGGCTAAAAAGACTAAATTAAATAAAGTATAATGTAAAAAATGTGTTTTGCAGTAAAAGATATAAAGACAAAACATTATTTTATTCCCTTAATGGCTTTAGTGAGACTATTAAAGGTAGTTAGAATAAGATTAAATGTGTATTGCCTATGTGACAATATTTTTAAGTAAATGTTATTTTTCACTTAACCTTGGTAACTGCATGTTATTATTTTTTTTTTTTATCATTCTTCTTAAGGTTTCAAGAAACACTAATAAATTTTGAAATCTTGAGTTCTAACTTCTACAACTAAACAGTCGAATCAGCTGTTTGACGTACTATATAGATTCCAGTCTAAACATGCTGACAGATAGAATTTATTTTAGGAGCACAGTTGAAAGCGGACCATGTTTTATGATTGCTCAAAAGTGGAAAATTCTTCCTTTCAAACAACCAGAACCTGAATCGCTGCATGTGTTTCAAACAGCCCTTTTTGCAATGCGTTATTGTTGCATTTTGTGTAGCTCTCACTCTCACTATTCTTGCATTAAACTTTTTGCTAGAATTTTATATTTAAAAGAAAAAAAAATTCCATATACTGAAAATTACTTGAGACGCTCATTTTAAATTTCTCTTCTGAGTTACGGTAAATTATCTATCAGAGCTACGAAAAAATGCTTACAATTAAAACCGTTATTATTAGCTTTTTAAAATCATCTGGGTTAATCTCTAGCATAATTACAATTTACAACTTAGATATTTTGTATTTAGTCAAAATGTGGAAATCTGCAGAGCATAAGTAATGTCGGAGAATTCATTATAGCTCGTTTCAGACTATATCTATCAATCTGTTTTTTTTACAATTATCAATTATCAAGTATTTTAATTACGTCACAATCAAGTACTGCAATAAATTAACAAACTGACAAATATTTGCAAAATAATGAATAACGTCTAAATTAAGACGACTGGCCTATTCACCGTTAATACAACTAAAATCTTGATTTTTCTGTGTTTCCTAAAACATGAAAATATTTCATACATCTACATTTAAAAGCACTGGTTTAAAATAAATTTATTTGCAAACATTTAAAATGTGCAATAAACTCATAGTTTAAAATACAATGTTTCAAAAATGTCTTTATGTCTGACTTTTAAAAATAGTCCAAATCTTAAGCTTTCTTGAAATAAAAAATAACAGGTTCAATCATTATCGTTTCACAAATAACTACATAAAAATGTGACGACACTAAACACATGCAAAATCACTAAAAATCTCAAAAATGATAAGTTTGAAATAAGAATGCAAAGCATTCTTTAAGTAGATGTCATGAGTTGTTGAACAAGAGTTATCAGACAACTCAAACGCAAATGCTAAATTCGGTGAAAGGCCCGAAATTAAACCTAACTTTGAAATCTTTGTTTGAACATCAAAAGTCAATAATGTCGTCCTTAAGCAAATAGCAATAGCATGTCAGCCCTCTGATTCTACACAACCGTAATATTCCCACTATCATATTAAATGCTTCTTAACTTTCTCTTAGATTTCTAATTGGCAAGTTTCGGTTTAATTGTAATTATATTTCTATGAGCTCTTTAGTATTTCCTCGGGTGACTTTGCTTAAAAAGAAATTAGAACTAGTTATGCTTTTTGCGTTCAGTGAAAGGCTCTTAACTGCATATAAATTGTTGTAAGATTCTTCGTTCTCACCTTTTAAAGAAGGGTTGTGGTTAAATACTGTAGCACATAGCGATGCACTTCTTGTTGATAAGTAAAGAAAAGTTTCATCTGGCGATAATACGTTTGACAGTTTCCTTTTTAATACTTTACCTTTTTACTACTTTATTTTAATATATATAATTTTTGGTATCCATTAAAAATGTTTAACAATGAAAATAATAAATGGGACAATGGTTTATATGTAAGCGAAGACATAGTTCGCATTTTTTCCAAGACGGAAAAATGCGCATTTTTTAAAAATAAATTTGTTTAAGATGAGTTAAATACGAGAAAACTGAAGAAACTCGTTAATAATCATTAATTCGATAACAATTAAAATATTTTTTTCAAAAACTGAAGTGAAGGTAAATAAAATAAAAAATGGAAGAAGAGATGTGTATTGTTTCAACTTTCAATACCATATATGTTTGACATTTTCTATTTAAAAAAATAACAAATAAATAATGAAGTTCATGAAAAGTAGTGAATTACTCAAGTGAATAGTAATGTGGGATAAAGTAAATTGCAATTTTTTTTTTAATTTGCAGCGATTCCCATTTAGCAATACTTTGACTCAGTTCTTAAACATACAGTTGATTTCAGTCAAAAAATAAAAAGCTGTAAAAATTAAGGATAACAATAATACAAGACACTTTCAAAATTTGATGCTCAAATTGTAATATTTTGTAGCTCATTAAAAACAATTCTTGTATTTAAGAAATTATAAAGCTTTGTATTTAAAATATTTAGTGTAAGGATATACTGGTCTCCATCCCAGTAAATTAAGTTGAAATTAAGTACAATTCGATTTTAGAAGTTTAATGCACTATGTCATTAGCGCGCGAGCAAAGTGAATATGGTAAAGAGAAATAAGTAATTGTGTTTACTCATTCATTTATTTACTGAATTATTCGCGTGTTTTTTTTCCAATGATTAATAGATTTATCTTTCTTTACTTATTAATTCACTTAGTAATGCATTCCTTTTTGTTTAATTTTTTTCATCTGTAAGTTAATTATTTCTTTTATTGTTTCGTTTTCATTTATTTATTCATTCATTCGCTTATGTACTCACTCATTTAATAAAACATATTTTAATAATCAAATGGGAAATATTTCATGAGAAAAATATGATGTATATTTAATTATTTCTTTTATTGTTTCATTTTTATTTATTTATTCATTCATTCGCTTACGTACTCACTCATTTGATAAAACATATTTCAATAATCAAATGTTAAATATTTCATGGGAAAAATATAATGCATATAAAAGAAAATATTTCTTTTGAACGCACAAATTTACTGAGAAAATGAAAAGTAATGTTTCAATTCAAGTTTTATTAGTTAAAACTCTTTTTCTCTTTATATACTGTCATTTTCAAAAAAAAAAAAAAAAAAAATCCAATTCTTTCATTTTGTTATTTGACCATTTTACGCTGCCTTATATTCTTTTAACATTTTTGGAATTACAAATACTTTTCCTCCCTTCACCACGATGCTGTATTTTTATATCTAAACTGTAAAGTGTAAAAATAGGCGTCACTAAATTTTATAATACTCATTTACAGTTTTTAAATGCGTGGAAAACATTCGTTCAGTGTGAAAAATATCTCTGGACGCGCAAGTGCCTAACTATAAGTTTACTTTAGCATTCAGTTAATACCTTTTGCAAATAGAAGTTCTATGTCATAGTTCCATAATAAATCGCACTGCAGAATTCTTCAGAAGGAACCACTTAACAAAAATTGACACAACGATAAATAAAGATAGAGCAATTGTTTCATCCAGTCACAAAGTATTTGTGCCCGTCTGTGTCAGTCCACAAATCAATAACCTCTTGCATTCCTTCCCATGCGTTTAGAAATTAGCTTAAGTGTAAGTACAGACGTAGTAGGAGTCTCATCAATTATTAAGTTAAACACTCGGGGCTGTAGTACTGAAACTTAGAAAAGAACTGTCTGAAACATTAGGATTCGATACGTGATGCTGAAGGAAGTGGATGTGATACTTTTTTTTTTCTTTTGGGGCTGGATTTTAAACTTGTCTGGCAGTTAAAGAGAACTTCTTTTTCAAGTTTGTGATGTTATAGTATTGTTTCAGTCGGGAATTTTGTAGAAAGAAAAAAATATTTTGTTGGTAAAAACTGTGGGAGAAGTTTAAAATATAATTTATAATACATTTTTCGTTTTTTTTTAGCATGTAGTAATGAAATAGTTTTCAGATTAAAATGAATGTTGAAAAAACATTGTAATAAAAATAATGTTCCCATTTTATCAACAAAAAAAAAAAAAAAAAAACATACGTTAATGCGATGTGTTATGTAATGTGATGTGTTATAGTAAAAGTGTGGACTACTGCAGCGTAAGCTGTAACAAAAACTTCAATAAATTATATAGAGACAGCCTTAATGAATAAAATATTAAAAAGAGAAAAACGTGTTAAAAATGTGATTGAATTTCTTAAGTTATGTGCCGGATGAAGCATCACTAATTTAGTAGTTTATTACAATAATACACCTTACTACAACTATGACAATAATCTAGATTAGTGGTTCCCAACCTGGAGGCTATCGGCCCCAAAGAAGCGATTTGAATCCTTAGAGGGGAGGTTAATTCTTAATGGGCGGGGGCGATGGGTATTTAGAAGAAAAAACGGTAGTAATAGAAAGGTAGTGAAAATCGAAATTGAAAACATGCACGAAACCGGTAGTTCAGAGTTCAGACTATTAAACACAAGCTAAGAAAGAATCAAATTAAAGTTCAAGAACTTCCTTCTTGAACCTAAGGAAGTATTTTGTAATGCATTTGTCAACTTCATGAATTTTCCGATTTTCAACTTATTTTTCTTCAACTTTTTAGCTTCGATGATTTTAATTCCCCTAGATTCCAGTGTAGAAAATAAAGTAATTTCTTATTTCTTTAAAAATGTACTTCTGCTTTTCTAAAAGTATGTCGTTGGTATTAGTCAAATGTTATCCTTCAAATGCTTATCAGTTTGCTTTGTGAAATAACAGTAAATTAAAGTTGTTTTATTTATTTATTAATATTTTTAGTTTAAACGTGATTGGTTATCATTGCTTTATTGCGTACATTTTACTTCAAATAAGAGTTATATTTTTCACAATATCGATGTTCACTTGCGCTAACTGATGGTTTTGTCAAAGAAGAATGAGAGGGGGGCGAAAGGTGTCAATCTGAGTCTGAAAGGGGACGAAGAGTTCATAAAAATGTAGAAAACACTGATCTAGATCGAAACAAACTATGTTAAGTTATATTTGAAGTTAAAAATCAACGTAAATAAAGCACAAATAAGGTAGAAAGTACAGCAAATAGCTATTTCAAGGCTACAATGGAGCCCCTTCATCAGTGCAAGAAGCTCAGCAAACAACATGAAAGCTGTAAGAGAAACTGAGCGCGAAGCGCGTGTGCCCCGGTATTTATAACAAATGGGCGAGTGCGCTTGAACTCACAACAAAGCGGGAAAACACCGACCAATCAGCGATCAGCGAAACGCCAGGAGAGCGAAGAAAAGGGGGGAAGGCGGCAAAGGAAAGTAGGGGAAAAAAGCGCGGGAGAACTACCCCTACTTTCCTTTGCCGCCTTCCCCCCTTTTCTTCGCTCTCCTGGCGTTTCGCTGATCGCTGATTGGTCGGTGTTTTCCCGCTTTGTTGTGAGTTCAAGCGCACTCGCCCATTTGTTATAAATACCGGGGCACACGCGCTTCGCGCTCAGTTCTCTTACAGCTTTCATGTTGTTTGCTGAGCTTCTTGCACTGATGAAGGGGCTCCATTGTAGCCTTGAAATAGCTATTTGCTGTACTTTCTACCTTATTTGTGCTTTATTTACGTTGATTTTTAACTTCAAATATAGTTTCAGCACAAAGCCTATTTGATCATTTTTCTTTTATGTTAAGTTAGTTTACTGATACAGATTGCCGGAAAATATATGGATTATCCTATAGTTTATAAGATACTCTGAGAAATTATTAATAGACTTTAGAGACGTGTAAATAGCTTTACAAAAATTACACAGCTTAAAAAGATATTTATAAACAAGATTTCTCTGTTAGAGAAGTCTCCTAAGACAGACATCATAGTTATTGCAGACATTCTATAGACTGCATGGGTTCACGGAACACTAGCGCGACCAGATTGAATCTCCTGGGGGGGGGGGGGGCTAAAAATCCTTACATATATGCATATAAATTACTGTATTATGGTTTACAGTATATGTTGAAGCCAGGGGCTCTCCAGAGGTGACTTTCAAAATCCGTTTTTGTTGCGCCACTCATAAGTGTGCTTGCAATTTCACAACTGTTTATATTTAGTTATGATTTAGAGATATTTTGGAGACACATTTTACGAACGTAAATGCAATTTAATTTGCATATCTTTGGAACAACAGGAAAGTACGCTGGCTATTTTTTATCGTAGAAATATGTCTAAATTCCTTTTAGTTTTGCTCAAAAACTTACCAGAACTACCCCTCCTCCACCGGTCCTTGCCTTGTAAGCCAAATTTAACATTTTTAAGTGACGATTTTTTTTTCAGTTGCCCCAAGACCCGGTTTCCAGTCATTGTCTTCTGCATTCTGATGATTAAAGACACATGTTTTTAGATTAAACTGTGTTGTGGTGAGCAAAAACATCTGTATATTACATAAAATACCCCGGAAAGGAACTATACATTAAAGCTTATTCCAGTTGAAAATTTGAAAACTGCAATCAACATAAAGTATTTTAGATTTCAAAGCAACCACGTGCACTTATCTTCCAAGTGCTTTATCTTCCTTGGTAAAATTATAAAACATATTATGCTGAGAGAAGATAAAGTTTTCCACAACATGCTAATATATTCAACTTGTTTATTCGTCTCAAGAGGCTAAGTGTTGTTTTCAGAAGAGCAGTAGAAAACGTTTATGTGAATTTTCATGCTCTTGATTAAACGTATGCTTATAAATATGCAAATAAATTTTCGCTTGGGGATTTGTAATATAATATATAAATGCGTATTTTATTGCCTAAAGTGGGCTTTTTAAGTTCAATGATACCTAAATATGCCTTTCTTGTTATATTTAAATTCTTGAGAACAAAAATTAATAGGTTTTATCTATTGGAAAACAATATGGAGGCAATATGAGGCAACTGCCAAAATGAACCTTCAATATAAACTGTAGTCATTGAATCAGTCATTGTTTCCTCTTGTACCTTAATTAAGCAAATATTTCACATTATTGCGATTGACACAGTTCATGACTTTCTGCTGCAAGTCTTAAGAGCTTTTAGACATTTAAACTAATTGCTACACTGAATATATTTTCATTGAAAAAACATCAGTTTTTGCCTTATGCATCAACCTTTAAACTTTGTGGTTAAATTTAGCTTGCTTTTTTTTCACAACCTTTCAAACGCTCTTTGGGTGGATTTAATGAAACGATATTCATTATATTAGGCAGCCATTTGTAATAAAACTTCCATTCAAACGTTTTGAATATACGAAAAATCCATACTTCAATATTTTACACACACCTACGGTTTAAATTCTATTTTTTGGAAAAGTTTTCATTTTGATGTGGGAAAGAATTCGAAACGAAGGCAAAACTGGAGAAGTTATTCTTTCGCCAGTGGCTTTGTGTAACAATTTCATTAGTCAAGAGTTTTTTTGAATCATTGGTCACTTCTTTTTATTTAAAGTGATAAACGATATGCGATTTTACTCATTGAAATTAATAATCATATTTATTTACGTTAAGTAAATCATTCGTTTTCAAAATATTATAAATCCAAACTATGCACGTACCAGGCTCGTCATCACAAGTTTTTCCGGGCGTGGGGGTTGCAAAGGATAAAACATAGTACAATTTCACCAGAAAACAACACAAAATCACACCTACTTATATGTAAATATATTGATTTCTCAAAGTCAGGGGGGGGGGGCAATTGCCGCCCCCTCCCCTAAATGACGGGCCTAGCACGTGCAATAATGAAAAATGTAAGAAAATAACCAAACTTATTGATATGTTTTTAATTGTGTTAACTGGCTGGTAATAGGAGGTCATGATTTTTAAAATGGCGACAAAAAAAAGCGTTTTATTACTTTTTTTTTTTTAATTTTTTTAATGACTGCTGAGGAAGTGAAGTATATAATCGTGTGTGTTACTACAATTTTGTTTACGCCACATGTAAGATATTTAGAACTGTTAAGGAGTTATGAGAAAAATTTTAAGCTTGAAACTATGTAGTAAATTAGTGGTGCTCAAGCTACTATTCGTGTTTTTAAGGGCCATGTTTTTAAAGTTAAGGGCCCGTTTCAAATTTATTTTTGACCCTTTTGTCTATGTCAAAATGATGAAAAACGACGTATCATGTGCATTTTTCAGTCCTCTTCATGATCCTGACAGTTTACACACGGTAAATCCAACACTGCTTCAATGAAACGAATAGAAAACTTCATTGTAAAACCTTCGAAAACAGATGATCATCTTTATTTGGCATTAAACACGGCGCCAACGATGCGGAATTTGGTTTCCAAGGAACAAATTGGAAATAAGTAGAAAAAAAAAGAAAGAAAGAAAAGCATGTAGTAATTGAAGCTATAAGGGTGTTTCCTTTAGTCAGAAATTCTTCTTTTGGACACTGCTATTAATAGAATAAGCAAAAAAAAAAAAAGAAAAAACGGGGTCAGAAAATACCTTTTAATGTAACAGTTTATTTTTATTTTTAACTTTTTAAATGTCCGATGTCTAAAAATAAAGTGAGATCTAGTATGACGTCACAAATGCAAAAACTATGATGTAAAGCCAGGGTGACTCATAAGCCATTCTGGGTCCATTTTAATCCTTGCTATGCAAGAATGAAAAACCCGATTGAAAAAACGAGCTCGTCTATATAGTAACCTTTCTTGGAGCTATGGTCACTATATAGACAAGTCGGCGCATCAACTTAAGTTTGTACACTTTGGATCCAGCGCGTGTTTGAGCGGTTGTCTTTTCTGACGAGTTATCGCGTTTTATTAATTTTTCACTGGGAACAATTATTAGCGACACATGAACTTGGCAAAGCTTGGCCTGTCTATATGGCGGCTATACTTAGATATTTTTGTCACCATATTTCTCACCACCAATCAACACCTTTTTCATTTTGCTCCACCTGTATACCAATTTTGGTTCCGACTGCTTGGATATTTAATTTTCTTCTTTTTTCTATTTTCAATTTACGTATTACTGCAGTCAGGTTGGCGAAATTTATTATCTTGCCTAAGTTTCAGGTAACAAATCAAGCCAATTGCCACGATAGTTCAAATGAAATATACTAGCAGCTATATCCTAGGAGTGGTTGGTGGAAAATTTTGGCACCTGTTCCATTGAAATTCAGTGACATCCAAGACAATTTTGATTCAAATCGTAGAATTACTAGAGTTTATGATTTTTAACCTTTTTTTTCAATGATTATTATTTAATATTTATACTGTCGCCGGTGTGCGATGCAGAAGAGAAGAAAACAAGTAAAATAGGAAGAGAGAGTAAGAAAAAAAACTTCTCAGAGAGAGTTCTCTGAGAAAAGAGTGAGAAGAGAGAGTGAGTTTAATAATTTTTAAATATTAGTGCAAGTCTAATATTTAAAAAGGTTTCACTTTAAAATATCAGCATTTAGGTCAATCGCCGTTTGACCTTTAAAACTCTTCTGGCGAAAGCAATTCTGCAGCAGTAACCGGAAATTACACGAAATAATGCCCGTACTTTCTATAAATACAACAACAAATTAAAGCAGAGGAATCGCGTCTTCTTTACTTTTTAAGCCGAAATAAGTTATCCGAGTCAAGCCGAAAACAATAATTGGCGACCGGAGGCTATTAAGCAAAAATTCCCATTACCCGAATCGATTAGGAGCCTGTTAAATGACTTCGGTCTTTCTCGATAAATTTCGGGTCGGCTTATCGCTGAGAGCCGATGTTGCACGTGTCAAGCCAAACCCGCAGTGTTGTATGAAAATTTACCTCGGTCGCGCTTGCGGTACTCCATAATCGTGCCTATGACGGGTTTCATTTCCGTCACTTTCCGAGCTCCTTCGACGATGCAAGTTGACAAATTCAAAAGCAGAAGATTCCATGAATACTGAGTGAGCATCTTTTTATTGTTGTGAAATAAATATTTGACCAAAAAGGCTTTCGTATTTCTTATTGTTTCTTGTGGTATCTGGTTGCAATTTAATAACAAAACTTTGAATTCAAATATTTTGTAAATTTTTGCCTTTTGACTAAGGGCCGAATTCAAGTGAAATACCATTGCAATCGCTTCGAGGCGATCGCAATAGACCAAAATTGCAATCGATACTGGAAGTCGAATTACGATATAATCGCATCTCGTAGCGATTGTAACGTTTCACTTGAATCCAAATTTGGGAATTTGAAGATAGCATTAGTGAGTTGCGATCGTCCGTGTTTCACTTGAATTTCTGCCTATATTGTTTCTCAAAAAATTCATCAAATGCTTTTGACCCATTAAATTTGACTTTTTTCTTCTTACTTACATAGCAGAAATTCTTAGTTAACTATTCTTGTAAATATAGGCACATACTTTAGCCTTTCAAATTGTGTTTTACACCATTGCACGCGATTCGCACCTTGGTTAAAAAAAATATAACTGTCAAAAAAGTTTCTTCATGTATTGAAAATAGTGAAGAAATTGAACACACATTAAATGTACGGTCTAGTAACTAAGCTTGTACTAGAGATTGAGCAAAGCTTCGACCTATAATAAGTTTGTTACGAATTTTAATTTTACAACTACAATTACTTAAAATGTTGTTCTTTAAGTTATACACAATTATAAAATGCCATAAAACATAGAAAACAATTTTATAAATAAAATGATTGTGTAATGAATCGTTGGAACCAGAAACTGCATTTATTAACAGTATATTCTCTTTAACTTTAAAGTTGTTATGAACTAAATAAGTTAATATTAAATTTTATTTAGTTAATTATTATATGAACATCTACAATTGCTTTATAATGAATCTAGGGGTCAATTTTTTACTTTCTACCTGGTTGGGTTTAATTTTTTTTCAATCATTTCTATTTATTAGAGTGATACGTATAAAATTTCAGTTTTTGTTACATTTTTTAAAATGTCGACAAAGTGTAACTAATTTTGTGGATATTGATCAAAATCATAAATAATAGTTTATTATTCTAAAACATCCCGAGGATAAACAAAAATTAAATTGAAGCTGATGTTTTAAATTTTTTTTTCAAGCAAATTATGAGGAAAATGCCTAATTCTTGCACATTCACTTGTGATGAAAGATATTAATTTTTGATTTTATTTGTTACCTTTAAAAAAACCCATTTTTAATTTGCTTTTTTTCTATAACAGTTCCATATTTAAACGTATTAAATATTTTATTCAATATATAAATGAGAATGCACGTACATGACTCTAAGGAATTAATCTTAATTTCAAAGTTTTTAAATTAAGTATACTTATATCGCACATCCAGAATAAAAGAGGCACATCTCAAAATAGCTGTTTTGAGAAAAATCGATTTGAAAATTTAAACTTTTTTAAATCCTTGCCCTGGCTCTAATAAATTATTACAACTAGCCAAACTTTCATTGCTTGATTGATGAAAGGCTCTGTTAGGTGACTATGGTGTGCGTTTCTTGGCCAATTTTAAATAAGTCAGTAATTAATGAGAAGTGCCCCTTTCATTCTCCATTTTCGTGGAGAATGAAAGGGGCACATCTCAAAATAGCTATTCTTATGGGCATTGGCATATAAACCCTTTAATTATTTTTTTGAAGTTCTTGTCGTGACTTATCCGACATATCGCTGTTTCATTTCAGTACGATATTAACTCAAATTTTAATTCCTAATGATTTTACGCTAGGTTACATAATACTATTATTCTTGTTCTAATAAAAGGAATCCTTCATAAATTACCTGTGCACAAACAATTTATACTTAATAACAAACAATTAAAACGAGTGTCATTTTGAAATAAATCAAAATTACGGTTTTCTTAATTGGTTTAAAAAAAGTACTAACTATAATTTGCACCAATGACGCTCGGCGAACTCTGATTTTCAAAAATGTGCCCCTTTCAAACTCAATTCTCCCTTCACAATCGGTAGAATCAACAGAATGATAAGGGATAAGTTGCTTTTTAGCTGCGACAGTTAACTCTAGAAAAAAAATAAGTCAGTTTCTCATGTAAGGTGTACCAATGTAGGCTTTTTAAAGATATTTCCAAAAAATGCATTTTTTGAGATGTGCCTTTTTCATTCTGGATGTGCGATATATCTGTTATCATGTTAATATATATAATGCAAATATCAGCTAATATATAGAAATTGAACATTTGATCATATCAGTTGGTTTTAATAACAGCAGAATGTTTGAAAATAACAACAGAGCGAAATACTTCAATTTCTTAATCCTTAGATGCGTTGATTGATAAAACAACTACAATTTTTTAGTTGCCATATTCTCCTACGCTCCAATGGCACCGTAAATGTGCGTCAATTTTTCGTGTGAAAGCTGATAGTTTTTTTTTTCGAATTCGTTAACATTTTTGACGGAAATAACATTTTTTTAAGTTCAAAACAGGGTAGTATTTTTATTATATTTAACCATCAAAAATAAGCCGGTGTGATAATTTTTGAATCTGATATTTAACTAACTTGAAAGGGTCATTTGAAAGATCTGTCAAATCGTAAATAAAAAAAAAATGCATAGAATAAAAATCGACACAACATCAACTATAGTCGTGAGGCTTTCCCAGTGTGAGATCAACAAGCAATCTTTTTGAATACTCAAAACAAATAAATCAATAAATATTGTAAAATAGTAAAAATTAAAGTAAATTTAAGCATTACCTTTTTGGATTTTTAGGGCTCTTTTGCATTTGAATTGCATTACATTGTTATACAGTTACTAGAGCCTTTATTGAGTATGAAGAAAATTTAAAACAAACAGAAGAGCTCACTTTTAGAAATAAAGTTTCCATAGTACGACATTTTCGACACAGTTAGTTCGAAATTTATTCTACATTTTGAAATGCTTATATCTAAGTTTGGATTAAAAAATCCGAAAACAAATCTCGTTACGTTATTGATTATTTTAATTAAACTTTTCGCATTCATTATCCCTGAGCCACAGATTTAAAACAGAATTTTAAATTAAGCCGTAACGCTCTCCATCTCTTTTTCTCTTCAAAGCGTCATAGGAGCATCAAAACTGGTAATTTGGAAGAGATACGATCAGTTGAAGTTCGACATTACTGCTAAGTGCTTCAATTTGTTCGCAATGAAATGCTGTGAGCTGCAGTTGAAGTGCTTTTTGACATTATAACTTTGAGAGCTTAAGCTCATTTTACGTCATAAAAAAGTATTAAAGTTTCAAGTGTAACATTAAGAATTGTCCTTTTTTATGTTTTTGTATTAGATGTTTATTAAGATTATTAAAATTTTTAACTATGTTGCTAATAATTTCCATTGCAAATTAATTATTTTCAGCTTTTAAGATCACAAACATAGCAGAGTGCGTTTCAGCGCTACAAGAAACTCCTTTTTCAATGCACAATATGTGAGCTTATGGATGTAAAGACATCCGACAAAAGCCTTTATCGGTTGGACAAAAGAAAAAAAGTTGAGTCCCTTAATGGATTGAGTTCAAATTTTGCATAAATCATTTATTTATATGATGTAACAAAGTGGTTTAGCAACATATTGATCATTTATTAATTTATGTATATCAAAAACTGATATCATATATACTTTTAATTTCTAAAGCCTCTTAGTAGTCAGCAGTAAAGAATAGCAATTGAAAAAGAAAAATAAGAGAGAACAAAAAATATTAATTTGAGTCCTTTAATGGATTGAGTTCAAATTTTACATAAATCATTCATTTGTATTGCCATGCAATCATGTCAGGGATAAATTTGTGCTTAAGTAGTAATGGAAATATTTCATGATGTAACCGATATCATTAAATACTAAGCAGTTCTAATCTATTAAACACCATTCTAGATAAATTCCCTTTTTTCCATTTGCTTAATTCTGCTACAATGGACAGAGCAAATACTTGATCGCATCGAAAATTTACAATGAGAAAAACAAATCGGATGAAAGGAAAAGCTATACAATAGTTAGATTTTTCGCCGATGTAAAGTGAAATGCACCTTTTATGTTGAGAATTAGAATTGAGACAGTAAAACAAAACATTGTAAAATAAGGGGTAATAAGATGGAATTTCAAACGTTTGCATTGTTGTT
>JAXGGA010022808.1:0-14410 GCA_038373865.1 Uloborus plumipes
ATTTTGAGAAAAACGAAATTTAAACTTTACGAACTCATAAACTTCCCCAGTATACTTGTTCTAAAATGACAATAATACATGGACTACAGTGTTTTTTCACGAATATGGCATATACTAAACGAAATTACACTTATTTTTCTAACAGCTGGTAGCATCAGTTTAAATTCAACAAAAAGTAGATTACCGTGATTTTCCCCCCTGACCCTTCATTTGGTAATTTTTTGGAAAAAATCTGAGACGTCATGAATCACAGGCGTGACACTCTCTCGGGTTCTAGCTCTTAATTTAAAGTGAATTTTAACTATCACTAATAAAAGAAGCCAATAATATTCCAGTAATAACATCCCATTCCAAAAGAGAAAAAAAAAAAAAAACCTGTCGATGAACGCTGCTTCATCCACAAGCTCACCTCTCCTAAGCTGAAAAGAAAGCTCAATGCATCTTCAAAGCATGTCAATGCTAATTTTGTGCTTTTTAAAACTGTTTTTATAACTTATACTTTTAGTTTGAAGGTATTTATTTATTCGCCTTAATACATTGGAAATACAATACTCCGCTATCCCTTTAAAGCTAAATATATATTTTAATTATTTCTTTGCCTTTCATGTCATTGATTTTCTCTTTCAATCTATTTTTTTTAAACTGATTTCATGCTTAAAAGCTAAAACCTAATATTAAGCAAACCGATTTTTTACAAGATCCGACAAATCAACCTCTTATGTCTGTACCATTGAACCAGACAAACGTTCCATTTTCGGAACGTTTCAGGGGAGAGCGAAACATATTGACGAGATGCATGCTAAGAATATAACATTCACTTTCTTAATAGTGCCAAATGATGGTGAAGGAGTTTTTTTTCTATATAATAGCGTTCTAATGGGTCAATACGAAGTAATATCCTAGATACAATGCAGTGAAAATTGCTACTTTTGAACTTCATTCTTCCTTTGGTGTACAGATAAGTCAAAGACACTGAGAACCAAGGAAACAAAGATACCGAAAAACTATTTACTTTTGCGAACAAAAAATACAATGAATCCTTACTTTTCTTAGTTTTAAAAATTATGTACTCCATTCCTAAATGGTAGCTTACATTGTTGAAAAACAGAAAAACTTTTCCAAAAGTTGCACATAATTCTCCTGCAATTTCCGATGGAAAGGCTATTTTGCCCGAACAACTACTTCCTTAAGTACTTTCAGGACTGGAGGGAGATGTTTGTACACTTAATTTTTTTTTTCCTGTCATTGTCCAGAGTCCTGGATGTTGCCAATTTTAGAATTGAAACAGGACGTGAAGAGTAAATAGAATTGGACAAGCAAACTCTTCAGCTTGCTCGTCAATATCCTAAATAAGTGCTTACCACTTGAATTCCTGAGCTGGGCTTTGCGTAGTAGAGGAAAATACTGTTAATTATTTAATAGCTATAAATGTTTTTCCGAATTATGTTAGGATACTCAAAGACTGTTTGTTGACTGTGGTACCTAGCTCTGGAGAACATCTTTTAAAAAATGTTTTTATATCAATAAAAGTATCATTTCTGCTACGTAAGAGGTTAAAAATCACTGAACGGTAATCACAGAACCACCATTACGAATACAATCCTCCACAATACACGAACGATGGTCCCCGTGCCAATGGTACACAAATAGTACATGCACTGCTATGGATCAGAACCCCTCGATTCAACGTATCATCAACCCATTTTATACAGATTCCTTTCTAACTCCAAGGGTGAATTGAAGGATTCTGTGAATAACGAAAACATAAAATTTGGTGCTCACTAAATTGACAAGACAACAATCAATGTGAAACTTAAGGCTACAGTGGACTAAAAGAATGATTTTTTTTCAATTATTGATCTATATGTCTAAAATTAAAAATCTTTATGAATTTTTCAGCTGAAAATTTTCATTTTAAGCCATCTTTTATAAACTATCTCATAAAACATAGCATGTAATGCATATATTTATGCAATCGTGCCTAATGATTGGAAATAAAGTGCAAATTCAAAGTTTGGAAAATAATTGTGACGCATGGAGCATTTTGAAATTATGTTTAAAAAATTTTAATTTTAAATTAAAAAAAAAGTACTCATTGTTTTTGCACCAATTTGTTCCTGTTTTCATGCTTTTAGGTGTAGTAAATATACAAGCACGCGAAGTTTTAGATATATAGATCAATAATTGAAAAAAATAATTTTTTTTTGTGTCCACTGTAGCCTTAAATGCATCTTTCCCTTCAAAACTAAAAATAACTCCTAGGTCATTTCTTATGTTTAAAAAAGAGAATTAAAATAAACAGGGTGTAAGTGCCAAATACAAAATCTGGAGATGACAAGTAAAAATGGTAGTAAAAACTCTCATCTCGGTCTGTGGTGAAGAAGTGGTACCGATTGCCCAGTAGGCGCTGCTAATAGCATAATGTAGCAAAACATTTTAATGCGCACAACTAGATTGGGTCAACTTAACGTGCGGCTTACTTCAAACTTGAAGAGATCCACTTACATCCCTTAGCTTCTCATTGACCAAATCGTTCTGAGCTTAGTGTATTAGGGTAAAGAGGGGGAAGAAGCCGCATTGTGAAAGATGCCGTATCACGTATTTCACCCATAAGCTTAAACATAAATAGTTGGCGGTCAACTAGAATGAAGAAGTGTGCACATGGAGAGCATGAAAATATTTTTGTTGATTAATCACAGGTTTGAAGAATGTTTTTATAGAGTTTTGTCATTTTTACATCACTAATGAGTGCTCTAAATCTTGTCTAATGTATTGAGAGAAGATGCCGTAGCTTTTCGACCCATCCTAGAGAAGGAAATGATCCAACTAGAAAAATATACCTAAAAATACACAGAAACTTCGAAAAAAATATTCAATAAAAGACATTGTATGCAGCAGTTGGCTTCGTACATCGTGTACGGCATCTTACCCCAAATGCAATTCGCACGTCGGCATCTTACCCCAAATGCGATTTGCATGTCGGCATCTTACCCTAAACGACATTCGCATGTGGGCAACCCCAATCTTGGGGTAAGATGCCGAAATGCAAACGCTTTGAAATCATCAATTTTCGGAGGTAAAAAATTGTTTTTCAAAGCAAAACCACTTACAAAAGTCCATATTTTGTAGATTATTTTTATAATTAAAACCAATAAGCTACTTTATGTCAAGGTGAGTTGAAAACTACGGTATCTTCCCCAATCAACTCTATTTGAAACAACTATGGTATAACTAGATATGTGATTGATAAAAAGCGATTTCTAAAAAATAGTGTTTCCTCTCATTTCTCTTACTGTTTTATTGTATCTTTCTTATACAGCATTTTATAAAGTTTAAATCTTAATACACGTTTTATTTGCAATTAGAAGTAGTATCAGTTACAGTCTCTATACTAGTGAAACTAACTCGATATCCTAAATCAGGGAGTATCACTATGTATTCTATTGGATTGGGTCCAGAAATGTGTAATGATATTTGACCTTACTATTGTAAACTACAATTAAGGCTTCTCTTATGTAATTTGTATCTATACTATTAGTAATGTATCAAGCAGAATCGAGTGATATTGTATGGAATATTAATCGATGACACACGGAGCGGTAATACATCATATACATTAAAACACCTTCTTAAAAGAAAATTTTTTGAGGAAAATTATCTTTTTTGTAACTTTATGCCCTAAAGAATTTCGTTATTAAGTAGCAACTAAATATCAGCTGCACTTCTTTCAACCACATTTAATGGAAAAAATTCTTTTTGTCAAGCAAAAGATGCTGAAATCACACATTCTTTTAGCAAGAAAAAATAAAGTAAAATAAAATCAAACTTTTCGCAATAAATTATTTCTGCCTAGTATTCTCTAAAACCCTAAATTTTGTAATGTTACAAACATTTCAGTTTTCCTTTTTATCTTTCCTATACTCAGGGACGTCATTTCAAGTTTTTTCAGGGAGGGGCAAAGGTGAAAACACAATACAATTTAACCAGAAAACAACAAAAACCACTCCCACTTATATGTAAATACATTGATTTCTCAAAGTCAGGGGGGGGCAATTGACCCCCCCCCCCTGCCCCCCTTAAATGACAAGCCTGATTATGCGCTTCAAATATCATAATAAAAACAGTTTTATATTTTAAAGGCTTCTTAGAAACCAACTAGTGTTCATTGTGTACGCCATTGATTGTTTAAGAGTAATTCATGTTTTATTTTAGCTGTAATTTATTTGCTGGCAATCCTTGATTTCGTTTAATATCGTTTTTTGTTAAAATTTGTTAGCTAATTCTATTCTAAGAAATATGCAAAAATAATTGCAATCAAATATTCTCGACGAAATTTGAATAAAATGTACTTTACCTAGAAGAGATAATTTAGCTCTTGGAGGATTTTCTTACCCTTTAACTGACTTACTTCTAGGGAGATCTTAGATCATCATAACTTGGAGCATGCCGAATTGGAGACAAATTTCTCATTCAGCAATCTTAACGATTCTTTTACTGTGTGAGCAAACTCTTGGGTTTTATTTGTCGCCAAGTTTTTTTCAACAGAAGCGCCAGAAGTTGTGCATTTATTATCAATAAAAATTGAAGAATTGTACTTCATTTGCAGTGAAGTGAGAACAATGAGCAGTAGGGTGATTCAGAAACGTATGGAAAAAAATAAACTTTGCATTTTTGTGCTTACCCTCTTATTTTGTGCCACTATATACACTGATTATTTGTGCAAAATTTTGGCAAAATATATTAATATTTAGAGGTCGCTCAAACGCCTTGAAATTTCGTGATATTGACAAAAACGTGATCGTAAATGATATCTATAGAAAAAAGTAGCCTTTGTATTTTTATTCGTCTTACCGTCTTATTTAGGCCCTTTATATACACTGAATTATTCGCCCAATATTTTAGTAAACTATATTTACATTTACTTCAAATTTTGGAGTTTTTAGGAGTACTTCACATTTTGTGATAGTGGCACAAATGCGAACGTAAATAATAATAATAATAAAGTTACTTTATTGCTTTTTTATATCTCCGAAGAAAAAAAGCGTGCAATCACAAAATGAACTATATATCTGAAAAAGCAATGAAATGCAGAAAAGTATGAAAACTAATCAAATACGGAAAAAATATAAAAAACCAATTTAAATACATTAAATATATAGTAATTCACTCGTTAATTCACTTTGTCACTTGATCACTTTGCGCAACTTCCATTACTAGTTGCACGTTGCTCTGAATGTGCTACCAACTCCTCAACCTCATCGTTCCTCACTCCAGGTTTAAAATTAGAATGTTTTATTCTGGACTATGATGGCTAAAACCGCTTAAAAAGCAGTATTGTAGATCCAATGGCAGTGGATGGTTCCACGCAATTGCGTGAACATCGCATCTGACATTGCACGCAATCAAATACCCCAATTCTACCTATTGCTTGGTTTATCGGTTAAAATACCGAGAGACCAAGAGTAGAATAGATTTCGGTTGTAATACCACATAAAACACAATGTCTAAAATATAATGGCGGAAAGCACAATATAAAAGTTGCTTCCCTAGTTTTTTTCCCAAGTTCAAACATGCTCCAACTTTAGTACCGGCGATGCATGTCGTATTTAAACACATACCACGTACGAGCTCAGTAAGTTCCCATTTATCTAGCTGGTTATCGTATAGCAGCATTTTTCGTAGCAATTCCAATGCCTGACTAACTCACTAGAACCCAGAAGTAAATCATCAATGCTTGTGGTCCTGATACTAATACTGGTAGGAAACCCGCCGATCATCCTTCATTTTCCCAATATATTTTGCATAAGTGTTTCGTTCCAGTGAACTATCAAAGGAAGTCCTAGATTTAAACGACTTTTGTAAGTTTACGGCCAATTCAGAGCGAATAATTTGCATTTACCGTTTTATGGACGTTGTCAAATCCTCCCCATTTTGACCCATACTTTGTACTGTAGCAGCTACTATCAAAGTGGCTTTCTGTCACTTATGCTGGGCCCTGTCTAGAGTGGATGATAGGTGTTTTAGCCAAATAAACTCATACACCTCAAACAATCGAAAAGAAAACAGAAACCATAGCCCGAGTTTGCAGCTGCATTTTCTACCCAAACTCAGGTAAGAGATAATGCAGCTTTGGAGCGGGGGGGGGGGGGTAATCGTTACAACTCACTTTGAGCTATTATTTTATTGACTAATTACTTAGTAGAGTAAACTAACGTTTTAAGTTATTCCATTTTATATGAAGAATAATATTACTTAGGGTAATGAAGCTATATACTCCAGCTCTCGAAATTGCTAATTTTCAACAGAATTCGATCGCGTTGAGCGACCTCTAAACATTATTCAATTGAGCTAAAATTTTACATACATCACATTCATGAATAGTGTAAAAAAACTTCGGGTTAAGACCAGAGAAATTCAAAAAAAAATTTTTTTGAATCTCCCTAATGAGCAGCTGTTTATTTCTTAAAATAAGAAAAAGAAAAAAAAGTCACATTTTGGTGCACAGGTAGTTCGGTTCGTTAGAAAAACCACGTGGCAGAAATACTTTAAGAATTTTCTAAAGAACAGCACTCAGCACTAAATGGGAAAAAAATACCAACGTTTTCTTAAATGTAAAAGAAAAACGTATCTATTACTATCTTTATAATGCTCTGGCTTGTCAGCAGCAAAGTGACTTCGTTCATTTGTGTATTAAGGACTTAAGGCAATAAGTAAGTGAAATTTATTACTATAATTAAGACTTTATTAAGTAATTTTGACTCTCTAGTATGTATTATGATCCGTTATCAGATAGATTGATGCACAGTCTACTTGTTCGTTAGCTCTGTACAGCAGATTTAATCTGAATAGTACCCCGTTTTATAATTTTTAAAATAACTTCTTGTGATTAGTGTTGTAGAAATCTAGGAATCCAAGAATATAAACTGTTAGATTTTGACTGAAATTACCTCAATCAAATGCATAAAAAATAAATGTTACGAATGTAATGAAAAATAAATCTTACGAAAGCACAATTACTTCAAGTTGCCTTTTTATGTTAATTGTGCTCTTTCAACTTCCAAATGTGTATAGTTTTCTTGTTTTAGACATTGGACAGTAAGTAGGTCATGCATTTAATTAAACTAATAAATTGTTCTGACTTTGAATACTAATGCCGACACTTTTGGTTAAAAAAATAAATAATGTAATAATAAAAATAATAATAAATGAATACGTTAAATAAAATACCTAAATAAAATCAACACCAGCGTCAGTAATTGAACTAAAACAAGTTTTTTGACTCTACGATGTTTTAAATTATTTTCTTACAGCATATTATAACGTTGCTTTTCAAAAGAAACTAGTTAAAACATTTCTTAACAAAATGCAATCGAAACAAAATACGAAATTCGGAATTTTCTTGGTACTCAATTATCTACATTAATTATTATTTTTCATGAGTACTCTTAGTGAATAAGCCAAAGTGGTTTAATACTTCAAAAATAATTTATTTTAATGCAAAAAAAAAAAAAACGTAATGTATTTTATAAATAAAGCAAAAGGTCTGGTTCCTAACTCTGACAAAAAAATTAGCATAAAACAAAGCATTATTTTGTTACAAGTTTTATTAGAGTTGAAGCTCATGGAATATTTTTCATCTGAAAGACATAAATAGTTTTTTTTTTTTTTTTTTTAAGTTAAAGTTAATTCGAATAGGATCCCATTGCAAGGATTATATTTGAACCTAATACGAAGTTTAATCGCAATCTTCTTTCTTTCTAGATAAAAAGCAAAAGTTTTCCGAAACTCCATACTTTCTCCTTTTTTCTCCATTATATAATTCTGTATTTGTTTCTCCTTAATTGGCTGTCAAGGTTTTTCCAAAGAATTTCAAATATATTTCTGTTTTTTTTTGTTCAAAAGAAAATGTGAGTCAAAAATTATATTTATATATAAGCGAGCTCAGCATTGCTACTTGTTCGCATGATAACACTGTTTGAATAAATATTTCTAAGTTTATGTTTTAGTTTCATCTTAATTCACAAGTATTCAGAGTTTATTCAAAAAAACCTACGTTATAACAAACTCTTTGTGTTTTGTATATTCATACCTGCCGTTTTGTAATCGGTATGTTTTGCATAAAAACACGTAGACTTACATACAGGTCAATATCTAACTTCCATTTTATGTAAAATATAT
This sequence comes from Uloborus plumipes, assembly GCA_038373865.1. NCBI lineage: Eukaryota > Metazoa > Arthropoda > Arachnida > Araneae > Uloboridae > Uloborus > Uloborus plumipes. Next base: position 8,179 of record JAXGGA010022808.1, read on the forward strand.
TATACCAACTGAATGTTTTTTTAAATTTAAATTTTAGAACTATTTTGATAAATTATTGTTCAAAAATATACGTATTAAAAAGTATTTAGTAATTGTAACCATAAAATGTTTTTACTTTCTTGATTTAAATGCTATAAATTTAATCTTTTCAGAAACGTATTTATGTTTTGTTAATTCCTTTACTAAAATTTGTCTTAAGAAACCTACCTTTAAGTTATTATACTAATTTAAAAAACATTTTACAAAGCATTTACGGAAGTATTTCTTTAAGACATGTTTCTACATCCTGCAAAAGCAATTATATTTTTAAAAACCCAAATCTTACACCTTCTTTGTTATTTAAAACATGAAATTTCACAAAAGAATCTGAAATGATGACAAATTACATCCTCCATTTTCACACAAGAATTCCCTCTTAATTACGGTATTCAAGTTCAGAAAGTCGTATCGATCATTCAAAGAAAGGAAACATTTTCATTACTTTAGCATTTGTTATTCGATGCGGCAGCCCAAAAAAGAATTATGAGGAGAGAAAGTTTCTTTTGTACTTCTGAGAGAATGCCACGGAACGATTACACGGTTTTCTCATAAAGAGGGACAGAAACTGCCATTTAGTTTTGTTTTGAAAATCAGATCACGAAAATTCAAACTTATTTGTTTATCACTAAAAATGTTAATTAATTAAATGTATCTAGTATTTAATGTAAGTTTCGTCTTTGAGAAAAACATTGTGTCAAGGTCTTATTAATAGATAATTAACAGTTGCAATTATTAATGCAATTTCTGAAAATCATCACCTTGTAAAATAAAAAAAAATATCATAGATACTTGAAGTTGAAACGTGTTTAACCTAAAAAAAAACTTAAATAAGGGCGATTATCTGTAAACTCGTCATTTTTCACACGAAATCTGTCCGGGAACGGTTTTTTGAAATGTTCGGATAATTATAATACTATTGCTCAGAAAATGAATCTATTACTTTGGTTTGAAAGAGGGCCAATTGAAGTTTGTGTTTTTCTGATAAATCATGATAGGGGGTAAGTCCCCCGCCTAGTATAACTAGGCAGAGGACTGTGCCATGTGATTATGTTTTTGCTCTTTGTTGCGTAATATCTGCAAAACTATTGGAACATAATTAGTTACGAGACTACCTATAAATTTAGGCACAAATCGTGGACATAATAACTAATACGTTTTATAATTAAATTAATTGACCTTAATAAAATCACTTCCCAGAGGACTGTTTTCGCAACGACCCTGATGCATATTTTCATCACAAATGTGGCTCTCAAACTAAGCGTTTGTAGCGTTTGAAAAGCGTTCCCGGCGATTTCGGCAAATTCACACTGATTACTTTAAACTTCATGCCAAAAAGAATTTGTAAAAGTTATAGATTTTTAGTATTACAGCTTTGAATTTGTTGCAGGGGCTGTTTGAAAAAACTCCGGACAGAATTTACATGGCAATTTTAAGTTTTAGAAATACGTAATTATACCTTATTTCATAAGAAAAATATAGCTTCATTATTCTGTTTTTAGATATTAATTGCCAAATTTATGTAGTGTTAATAGGTTTTTTGAAATACTATCTTTAACAGTTCTAGAAAAAAATTAAATTGTTACCACTCCAAATACAATTGGGCCACAAAAGAATTAATGCTTTACTTGTATTAAAAGCGATAATTACTTTATTACAATTAATTATTTTTAAATACTCAGTCCGGACAGCCAATTACTAATTTACAGAGAATCGCCCATAAAGTAAATTAAAAAGAAAACGCTGCATATAGCCATTTCAAGGCTACAATTGAGCAATGCAAAAGTTCCCATCATACAAATAAATAAATAAGAGGGGAACAGAAAAACATAAATAAATAAATGAACAAAAAGGTTTCTCTTACGGTGTTTTTAACGTATGTTGAGCACTTTTGCGCTGATGAAGAGGCTCAATTGTAGCCTGGAAAGAGATGTCTGCTGCATTTTCTCGTAAACTTCTAATGCTACAAGAAAGGAGGTTATAAGTTTGACTTGTGTATCTGAACGTGCATCGTAGCCCCTAAAAGGGCGAACCTATTTTGATACTTCTCTTTTGCTCGAAAGGTGACTTGACCAAAATTTTTTTCTCAGATAAGTATCAACTTTTTAAGACATTAATTACGAAAAATATTAATTAAGAATAATCGTTCACTATTTTGATTGCAAAAATTTACTAGCACGTTTAAAATCTTATTACTAATCGCATGGACGAGTTTTCTGCGTCTTATGGCACCTTTCCTTTTACTTAAACATTTATTTGCATTTCTACAAGTTAAATTGCTTTCTAATATTTTTTTTGTATTTTAAAAGTGACTTTAACATGTGGGCCACCTTTGGAACAGTATACTCTAATAGTATTTCTTAAACTGCAATTTTTAAATTGCTTAAAAAATAGATTAAATTTTTATCGTTGAAAAAATGGACTTGGTTTGTGTTACGTATGCACATGTACGCACCACCAGACACTTATGAGAAATCTTAAAACGTTAACAGTGGCTTCTTATGACACATTTACCACTTTTTCTCTACAATGAATCTTCATTTTTTTTTTCGAAGATTCTTCTTTCACGTCAAGTAAAAATATTTATCGAGACAATGATATAAATTATGTGAAATACAGATGGCAGAGTTATTTCTGGACTAAAATCATTATAATTGCACAAAAATATCCCATAAATATCTAGAATAAAAATAAATCCGCGTAACTCTTCCATAACACTTTGCAGTTTCATTTGAATGCCGACTTCATTAAGTGTTGCAATATGTGTGCAGAAAAATATCCCATTCACAAAATGTATCTCGTGCTTGTTAAATTTTAATGGAGAGTTTGTGCACAATAAAATGCATGTGCGTTTGAAAATAATGAAGTGCGAAGGCAAAGAATGCGCATTTTATGAAGGCTTATAAAATTCTGCTTTAAAGTAAAAGGAGAATTGAATTATTTACTTCTGTTGATGTTTTAATTTATGTTATTTATTTGTTGCAAAGAGTAAAATTTGATTAAAAAATAAATAATTCATCTTTGTACTGTACATATTTTCGGTATTCTATCAAAATATTATGCGTCTTATAAAATGTGAGTAAAATGTTAAATCTTAATAAGTCATTTTGTTATAATGAACAAGCATATATTATTCGCAAACAATATATTTGGATTTAATTTAAGTTCACTTATTTCGTAAGACTTTACACTTTTTTTTCATTTTCTATGTTATAACCAAAAGTTTTAAAATTCTACACAAACCTTACACTATTGTTAGCAAGTTCTCTTTTTCATGCTATTAAAATCATCCTTTCAGTCAAACTGATATCTGTTTACTAATTAAACATATAAACTAACAAACTCTAATTTATGTGGTAATTTATTATCTACTAGATATATGAATTCATAAAAATCCCGGAAAATGAAAATTTAAGTATCCATCTTTTCATTGAACTTAATACAAATAAATTTATTTTTGCTATTCCCTTAACATACATATTGTAACGTTAGAATAGTAAACAGAGAAAGAAATAAAGCGTTACTGACATGCAACTCTTGTGTAGGAAATAAGTACATTTTACGGATGTACACTTTCCTTACACATTGTTCGCAGATTATATATATTATGTTACTGTACGTCTACTTGAGAATCAAGAAATTTAAATCGAGAAAGTATTAAAAAATATATTAATTGAGATCTACTTGTGTTTTGTGCAGGACTTATTTGGTAAAATAGTTTAGTAAAATGATTCATTTCATTTTATTTTTTCTTTCATTTTTTAAAATCACATACAATAGTCTTCATTTGCTAAGTCATTTACATTCTTTTTACTCCTAAATTATTTATTAATTTATTTACTTACTTTCTCTTTCATTTTTTGTTGTATTCACTAATTTATTTTTTCTCGTAGATTATGAAAGTCATTAAGAGCAAGAATCTGAGAGAGTGTCACGCTTGTGATTTATGAAGTCTCAGATTTTTTCCAAAAATTACCAAATGTTTATTATTTTATTGAAAGACCAAATCCAGAATGTTTTACTCTAAAGTTGAGTTGTTTAGTTTTATGGATCCCTAAAGGTGAAGGTGCGGCATCAAAAATTAAGTGGATTTTCAAGACATGGAAGTTGCTGAGAGCCAAAACTCTTACCAAGAACTGTTGAACTCCAACTTTCTTTTTGTATATGAAATAAAGAAGGTTAAAACTTTACAAAATGAATGTTAAATTTGTGGTAAGTTGTTGTCGTAAGGTCAGTGAAGGCCCTCAAAACAAGGCATTTTTGACGTTTTTTAGCGTTTTTGAGGTCTAAAAACAGCTTGTACATTTCAGTTGGCACAGCAAAAGTAGTGTCGTTTGAAAGATCAGTGTAAGCACTTTAAAATAATGTATAAATAACCGAGGAAAGTTCAATGCGCTTTTAGTTGCGTAAGGCCAAAATATTAAAAATGTCACATTTTACGATATTCAAACGGTCATAACTTCCTCTGCCGACAATATATTGAAATACTTTTTTTGCCAATGTCATACTCTATTCTTTGTCTTAACAGAACAGTTGAGTTCTTTGAGGCGAAATGCTTAAAATTTTTTTACAGAAAATGTATTTTTTCATGCACATTTTTTGTAAAAAAATTTCCTCAGTTATTTATACATTATTTTAAAGTGCTTACACTGGTCTTTCAAATGACGCTACTTTTGCCGTAGCAACTGAAATGTACAAGCTGTTTTTGGACCTCAAAAACGATAAAAAACGTCAAAATGCCTTCTTTTGAGGGCCTTCACTGACCTTACGGCGACAACTTACCACAAATTTAACATTCATTTTGTAAAGTTTCAACCTTCTATTATCCATATACAAAAATAAAGTTGGAGTTCAACAGTTCCTGGTAAGAGTTTTGGCTCACAGCAACTTCCATGTCTTGAAAATCCGCTTAGTTTTTGATGCCGCACCTTCACCTTTAGGGATCCATAAAAACTAAACAACTCAACTTTAGAACAAAAAATTCTGGATTAGGTCTTTCAATAAGATAATAAACATTTCGTAATTTTTTGAAAAAAACTGAGAGGTTATGAATCACCTCATAATGCTAGGCGTGACAGTTTCTCAGATTCTTGTTCTTAATTCATGCTTTAATATTTTCACACAATAATATATTTATTCGTTTATTTATACATTCGTTTGATAATCATTATTTTTGCTCATAAAATAAAAAATGCTTCATTGCAAAAATATTTATTTTTTACTTTTGCCGTATGGATTTTAACCCTTCACTGCATGGTGTGCCTGATCTGGAACAAACCAAAAAAAAAACCTCATATATTCCTCTGATATTTAAATACAGTTAAACAGAGCTTTGTGCCCCTTCTGGAACATTGCTATAACAGTTTAGTGTGATTTTTATGCACTAGTTAGTTGCACTAGTCTAGGTATTACAGTTCTTGCTTTTGAAAAATAGAGTGTCTGCATTACGGTAAAAAGTGTGCTTAATCATTATTTCCTCTGTTCTAAATATGTTTAAATATAAATGCTGTTCTTAGTGCAAAAATTTGTTTGTTCCACTTATGGCACAAAATCAATTGTAGATTATTACACTTATCAGTATAAGCACATACTATGTGCTTTGTGGCATATGTAGAACAAACAGTTAAAACATCATTTTTGGAGCAAATTTTTAAGATTAATTTTTTTCTTCATTTTTCAAGAACTCAGGGCTATTTAAAGGTAACATATAATTTTTTTTATGAAAATATAAAAATCGTGCAGTGAAGGGTTAGGGTGAAAATTTTCCACCTTATTTGAAAATACAAAATCACTCACAAAAAAATAAAAATAGTGTTTCAACGAAAGATGCATCAAAAAAAAGATTATATCTTCTTCATGTAACGCAAGTTTCAGAACAAATTTCCAAAATACAGTCGACGCTCGATATAACGACCGTCTCCGTCCTACAGAAAACGGTCTTTATAACGAGTGGTCACTATAAGAGGTAGAACATAAAGTATATTGGAATACAGTTGGGGGTTTTCTCACCGATCGTTATATTGGGATGGTCTTTATTTCGTGTGGTCGTTATAACGAGCGTCGACTGTATTCGTTTTGAAGCAGGTAACATAATTAAAATGTTTCACTTGCCCCCCCCCCGTTCCCGTAGATTATACTGATATCATAAGCACTTCAGGGTACCTCTCGCATCTCCATGTGGTATCCCGCAGGTCCG
>JAXGGA010022809.1:0-14408 GCA_038373865.1 Uloborus plumipes
AAAGTCGGATTTTGTGCAAATATCCCTTGAAATGTGATTGGTGGAGGTAAGGCATGACTTTTTTCTTTAACTATAAAGCGCAGAGAGCACTCAATGAATAATCAAAATCTTAAAATCTCTGTAATTCTCGTGTACAGAAGATGAAAAAGTTTAAAAACCGAAATTTGAAAATAGCACTTTGTTAATTTTTAGTCTTTTAAATCGGTCCTAGTATGGTAATACATTGTTTTTTACTTCATGGAGAGCAAATTTAGACATGCGTATTGATCAAAAAACTATGTTTCTTAAGAATGAAGGAATTGAAAAAACGGCTCAAACTGACAATTCGCCCCTTAATCCTACAAAACTTCAACTTAAGTCAAAAACAACACGTGACAGCATAAGTGGATGAACAACTGAATCGGGATGCATAAAAAAACAAAGAATTGTGCTTGAACCTTTTCGGGAATAGCTTCCCAAATAAGCCAAATTTTAATGGGAAAAGCAGCACATGTATCATCATGACTAAAAAATGAATGTTACTTTCTCTGATGAAAATTATTAAAATTTAGATTGCCTTGATGGATTATAATTCTATTAGCGTGACTTCAGAAAAGATACGATGAGCATATGCTGTGCTGCTTTGACTATTAAAATCTGGCTTCTTTGGGACTGTGTCTGAAAAGACTTACACACAATTCTTTGTTTTTTTATGCATCTTGATTGAGTTGTTCATCTACTTATGCTGTCACATGCTGTTTTTGACCCAAGTTGATGTTTTGTAGGATTAAGGGGCTAATCGTCAGCTCGAGCCGTTTTTTTCAATTCTTTCATCCTTAAAGTTTTTCTTGGCATTTTTGATCAGTATGTATGTCTAAATTTGCTCTCCACGAAGTAAAAAACAATGTACTACCATACTAGGACTGATTTAAAAGGCTAAAAATTAACAAAGTGTGTTCACTTTCAAATTTCGGTTTTCAAACTTTTTCATCTTCTTTACACGAGAACTACAGAGATTTTAAGATTTTGATTATTCATTGAGCGCTCTCTGCACTTTATAGTTGAAGAAAAAGTCACGCTTTACTTCCACTAATCACATTTCAAGGGATATTTGCATTAAAATCTGACTTTTGTCTAAACTTTTGCAGCAATGAAACAAATGTCTTTTGCTATTTCCGATTTTCCTTTCAGTTATAAGTTTCAAAACTCCAGACACGTACGAGGTGTGTTCAAGAAATAACGGGAATTTTTAAATTGCGCGGGTTTGGAGAGTCCGATTGACAAATTTTTTTTGTGTGTTATGTTGGTAGACATACCCTTAACCTGTTAACCGGGGAATTAGCTATTGTTCAACTCGTTTCACAATGGGGACTTTTTTCCGCAGCGATAAGTTCTATCACACCTCAAATAATAAAAGAATATCGTTTTTAACTTATGATTTTTATTTATTTTGATAAAATATTTTATATTTTTAGCCATATTTTGTAGAAAATAAAAAGTACTTAAGTTATAAATTTATTACTAATAAAAATATATAAAACACTGAAATTCACTAAAAGAATATTCAAATCAGAAAGTTATTACTAACATGTAAGATACTGAAATGCAGACTAAAATGAATCCAAATTGTGGCAGCTCGAAGTATAGATCATGCAGCGCCCGTTTTCCTGTTAATAGCGCTCAAGTTACAGATTACAAGAACATGAAAATTCATGACGCATCAACAATATGATGGCATATATATAACCACTCTAAGATTTAATAGATAAGAACAACGTAGAACGTGATGTGTTCAATATATTACGATTCATTTCCATGACGAAAAATTTCGTCATGCCCATTGCTGTAGGCTTTTATGTATGACGAAATATTTCGTCATACCCAGTTAACAGGTTAAAATAAAACATAAAATTGCCAACTGTTTTCATTGCTACTTTTTCCTTCGCAACAGGTAAGATTAGAGGTGTTTTATTGGTTTGGCGATTTTTGTTGGATGAAAGTAATGGAACAAAAAATTAGTGTAAAATTTTGTGTAAAAAATAATATTAAGTGTAACAAAGTTTGTGAAATGTTGATAAAGGCCTATGGGGATTCTGCTATGAGTAAAATTTGAGTTTACGAGTGGTATAAGCGTTTCCAAGATGGCAGTGAAGACGAAGATGATGAACGCATTGGACGCTCGAGCACATCAACAAACCGATGAAATCGTGGAAAAAGTGAACGAAATGGTTATGAACGATCGCTGAATCACAATCAGAGAAGTTGCTGATGATGTTGGAATATCTATTGGTTCATGCCATCGAATTTTTACGAAGTGTTTAGGTATGAAACGTGTAGCAGCAAAATTTGTTCCTAAACTGTTGACTTTTGAACAAAAAAACGGTGAATGGAAGTTTCTCAGGAGTTACTAAATGAAGTCAACAATGATGCAGAAGAACTGAAACGTGTTTTAACAGGAGACGAAACATGGGTATACGGGTATGATGTCGAAACTAAGGTCCAATCATCCCAGCAGAAGCACAATGGCTTGCTAAGACCAAAAAAGGCTCGGCAAGTGCGGTCAAATGTGAAGGTTCTACTCACTGTGTTTTTAATTTTAATAACATAGTGCAGTGGTTCTCAACGGGGGCGGTACCGCCCCCCTGTGGGCGGTGGGAAAATGCTGAGGGGCGGTGAACATGTTTTGGGCAGTAGGGGGCGGTGGGTATATTTTGGGCGGTAGGGGGGCGGTGGGGAAATTTGGGAGTCAGATGACAATAAATGTATTAGAATTTATTTTGATTTTGAAAATTATAATTAAATTTTGTGTTAAATAAGAATCCAACTTATTGTGCCTACGATAAAATAAACTTATGCCGCTCTGGAATCTTTAAATTTATTTCCTTACGTTTTTCGGAGGTGGCTGTTTTTATTAAAATAGTTTACCTTTTTTGCTTATCTTTTTTTTCCTTTTCTCTCTGTCTTTCTTTTTTGTAGCAATTTGATTTTTTAGTGATCTTTTGCGCCCGACAATCTGGAGAGAGAATGTTATAGCTTGACCTCGAAGCGGAAACGGACCTCTTTCATCTTGAAATAGGCAGAATCAGCTTCAAAAGTTATTTTTTACTTACTCGTACATAAGAATTTTTACTTCCTGCTTAATCACTCTGACGCTACCTATTACAAAATAAAGCGGTCAGTTTCCACTTCAAGGTCACCCGCCATCTCTCCGCGGTCCAGTTTTACCTAATGAAGAACCGTTACAATAAATCGCAGTTGCAATCAGGTTTGCATGGTTTATCTGTTAGCCACTTTGGCTAATTTTGATCTCACATAATTAAATTAAATTCAAAAGCATTAGCCCCCCCCCCCCCAATCGTTTGGTTATTTTTTAGCTGAACTGTTTGATTATTTTTAGCATAGCAATTTAATTTCTTGTAACTGTTAAATAGTTTTAATAACACATTTATTTAGTAATTAAGATACATGAAAAAATATTGTCCTGCATCTGCAGGTGAAAATGGTCAAATTAAGTTCTCAAGTTTCAGTCGCCGATTTTGATTGTTGCTAAACGAAACTGGTTTTCAGACTGAACAATTACCCGTTTAGTATACCAGATTTCAATGTCTATTGCCGAAATTTAATGGAGGATTCAAAATACTTCAAAAAAGTTTCACAATTGCATTTGAGTGCCCCGTTTTAGGCAGAACATTCAACGTCATCGATTTTGTTTTTTGCTTTCGTAATTTTCTTTCACCATGTTCTCATAAGGTAGTTTAGTACCTATGAGAATGTCAGTTTACCCTAAAGATATCCAAAATATCTCGTTTGGCCGGGGCATTCGGCTATTTTCCTCGGTTTAGTTATTTTCCTAAATTTTTACCTTGCAATCGTATTTGCAATGCTTACAGTGTCCGCTCAGTTTGACTGTTTTGTTTGACCTCTTTTAACTTTGGCTTTTGTTCACTTCATTAACACGTTGGAAGCGAATGAACTCATGGAAGAACGGCAACAGGTTCACGTAGCTGGCGGCTGTCCTCTTGGGGGAGAACTTTAAATTTTCACAATTGAATATTTAAAAAACAATTTTTAATTTTTCCCCCTTTTTCTAGATTAAAAATGGAATTGGTAAGTTAGACAACAAAAAAATTTTCAGCCCGATGGTGGTTACCATTGTCATGAGGTCAGCATGGAACGTGTTAATTTACTTTTATGGTTTACTTTTAGTGAAGTCTACTTCGATGATGCTCACGTTTTTGCCAACATCTTCAGTCTTTGCATAAAGACTTCTCTGAGCTTTTTGAGGATATTTTTGTCTCCGAACGTTCCTCAATGGGCCATGAACCCTTTTGAAAATATTGAGATCGCAGCTGTTCAGTATCAGTAAGAATTGGTGGAACTTTCAACCACTGAAACTTGAAAAGCTGGTTTCTGGAATGTTAACAATTATTAGGATTTTGGTTGCAAGGAGACATTAGTAGCCTTTATCTGTGAGCTATCGTCAAAAATTTTTAAATCGTCTTTCCCTCTTCCTACCTCGTCGAATGAGGATGACTTGCGCCTTCACTTTACAAAAAATAGAAAACCGACTGTGAGAAAACTGGCATTAAACCACCAAGAACAAATATCTAACTAACATATATTTTTTAATGGTCCTTTTATATTTTGAATAAGACAAAAATGCTTTGCGTGTTTATTTTTATTGCATCTGATTGCTTCCTTCATTTTTTGAGAATTTTTTTTTCGCTTGTTTATTTCTATTTTATTTCATTATATTTTATTATTATTCTTTTAAAAACAAAATATTTTTAATCCTAGATTTGTTTTTTTATTTCTATATTTGTCATTTTAATTCTAATAATGACTAATGAGGAAAAATATATCTTTTTTACCCGTTTTGTAAAATTTTGGAAGGAAAATATTTTAAACTTTAAACCTCGTTTCTCACCCCCCTTCACCTTTAATTAAGGGGGGCGTTGGAAAAAATTTCACTCATAAAGGGGGCGTTAGCTGTGAAAAGGTTGAGAACCACTGACATAGTACATCATGAATTCTTGCCACAAGCCCAAACGGTTAACAAGGAGTACTATCTACAAGTTCAACGTCGTTTGCTTGAAGCAATCCGTAAAAAACGCCCAGATTTGTGGAAGGACAAGTCGTTCCGTTTGCACCACGACAATGCACGAGCACACACTTCATTGCTTATTCGTAAATATTTAGCCAAAAACAATACTGTAATGATGCCTCATCCTCCATATTCGCCAGACATGGCTCTGTGTGATTTCTTCTTATTCTCAAAAATAAAAAGAACTTTAAATATAAAGAGTCGTCGATTTACAAGCACAGATGACATTAAGAGTGCATCGCTGAAAGAGCTAAAGGCTATCCCAAAGATCGAATTTAATAAGCGTTTTGAGGATTGGAAGAAGCGCTGGCACAAGTGTATATTATCCAGTGGGGGATTACTTTGAAGGTGACAGCATTAATGTAGACGATTAAATGAATTTTTTTTTTCAAAAAATTAAAATTACCGTTATTTTTTGAACACACCTCGTATTTGGGACCGCATTGTCTACCTGCAGTAGAAATTTGAAAGCATTTCGCTGAGTAGTTTTCTTTTTAATCATATATTTGCATTTTGTCTAAACTTTTGCATCGCAGTGTATATTGATAAAATATGTTAAAAGAACCACCTCGTGATAAGTCAATTTTGATAAAAAGTGCAGATACAATTTTTGCGCTTAGTACTGCAGAGTTATCCATTAAATACGATATCAGGTTTGAAAGAAGTTTTTCTCATTTGACATGCCAGTATAGTTTGTTGTTTATACTTAGACTTCAGCTTTGTACAAGTCGATTAATTAAAATCCTTTTCCATTTCAGCTTGTGAAAGCAAGACTAAAACTGCTTGATGCTCTAATTTCCAAGCATGATCAACATCAACTTATGTAACTTTATGCAGCTGTACCAAATCATTTTATCATCTGCAGTTGTAAATGTGTGTTCCTTCATTTGTTATTGGACTAGAAAAATAATTTCGTTTTTCTTTGTACTAAATGCAATGTTTTTCATGTGTTTTCACATGCTAGTCCTATGCTATAAATACTTATGCAACTGCCATAACTGTACATTTCCCAATGCCATCTGGGCAACATGATCTAAAGCTTGTCTTTTTAATCTTTTTAAACATATTGTAAGTTTTACTAGAATGTGTGAACACATGAGTGTTTCTGTTGTGCAGCTGGAAAAATAAGTGATTGTCACTTGTTATGATGCAAGTGATGGTATTTGTTTGTTTTTATAAACATGTTTAGCTGTTGTTAAAGTGCCTATTTTTGGCTTTAGTTTTGTTTACAATCTTATTGTATGTTAACTTTTTGCCGTGAAAAAGTTTTGCTTTAATACTTTTAAAAATTGAGAAATGTATTTAAGTTAACTCTTATTTCAACTCTTCTCTCCCCATCCCCTTTTTTGATAACTTTTATGACAAATTAAAGTGTTCTCACAATCATCTCTTGATTTTAACAATTTAAAATAACTATTTTTAACACGAGTTCTTGACAGCAAAAATTGAGAAAAATATTCACATTAATTTAAAATGTTATCAGTTTATATCGACTATAACTTTGTTATGTAATTAAGTTATTTTTTATTTATATGCTTCAGAGATGTATTTGCTTCGGATCAACATCTCAAAATGCTTGAATTGTGAATAAATGAAAATACTTTCAACTGGACTATATATTGACACTTGGCATGTGATCAACATATTTTAATGTTTTTCGCAGTCTCACTAGAGTGCGGGTTACATAAAAATAAGTTTTTAGTAGACTTGTGCCCGCCGCACACGTCATTCGGCGTCGAAGTATGCCCGCATGCCAAGTGTTTCGAAAAAATGCCTGACTTTGAACATTCAAAAGTATATGCATATTTTTGAAGCTTCATCTTATTTTTGAAGCAGATATTTCATGGATATTTAACAAAAATGTTTTGAGGTTTATATTTATAGGTAACAATTTCAATACATTTTCTGAAAGTATTAACAATTTTTTAACCTAATTCAAAAACATTCATGTTTTTAATTGTTCTTTTGATACAGTTTGTGTAATGTTCACTGTGTGAGTGTTTGTAAATATACTATGATCAGAATCACTGCTTAAGAAGTAATTTAGCATTTATCAGTTTTCGATATTGCATTTTGTTTTATTTATGTATGGTACAAAATTTGTGTTGAATATGAAGATTTCTTTTGTTAAATTGCAGTTTTACAAGTGCTTTTTTCCCCTCTGTCTTATTATAGTTAGTTACATTTTTTTTAGTACTAGGTGCTTTTGACCGACTGTCTTGCAAACTTCATTTTCAGTTTTTTCTTTAACATTTTGTTTAAAAATAGTATGTTTATTTCATCTTCTTTATCATTGTTTCTATGATTTAAAATGAAACAAAACATTTGTTATATGTGATATTTTATTTTCTCAGTGTTCAGTGTTTATTCATGTTATTTGAAAATAAATCCATTATAGAATAGAAATAATTGTTTCTTTTTTTCCAAATTGTTTTTTCTCTCGCAGTGCAGTTGAGTGCACCTTTTACAGGGGCGCCCCCAGCTTAAATTTTTGGGAGGGGGAAAATTCTCAATTTGCCGAATGGAACTTCAAAATGTGCTGAATGAAAAAATACGAATATGTACACAAACCTTCGTGTCTTATTAATATTTCTTCTGTTTTCCGAAGTGGTTCTGCAAAGGCTGAAAACAACTAATAACAATACTTGTATCTTTGGTAAAGCAGAACTGTGGACGTTCTGAGGCTTGAAAGAGCAAATTATTGAGTGAACTCAGGCACTCAGTGACTGACGTAGCTATGATTTCATTTGGGGGGGGGGGATCCAATAAAAATTATGTATAACGATATTAATTAGACTTCGAGATTTCTTAAGGTATTCGAGTACACTGTAAAAAATGTATGTTGTTTTTACAGTGTAATACAGTTAAATTTTACGACCAAAAACTGTAAAATTTCTAACTTTACAGTAAGAAACTGTACAATTGCTAGTTTTAGTTTATTACTCTGCATTTTACAGTTTTAAATTGGAACCTCGGCTGCCAGTATTATACTGTAAAAACGACACTTCATTTTTTGCAGTGTAGGGAAATTATGTATGCAAAACGAATATTTCATTTATGATTTTTTTTTTACTTATGGCTGCGCCACTGACGCGAATCAGTTGCTAGTCGAAAAAAAATTAAGTTACACACACACAATTACACAGAAAATACACTATTAGTAGCTTATTTTTCAATGGCGAATCAACGAAATTATAACGGGATTTTTTTTTCAACACAATTTCTTCATATATTACATGCATAATTTATTGAAAATGATGAAAACTAATTTTATTAAATTCTAAGAAAAAAGCATAATGTCTGAAAAATAATTTGAACAAAAATTAAAATTAATTTATGGCTAAAATTTTTACACAATTTTTTCCAAAGGTATGACGACCTTTAACGAAGAAATTAATTTGTTTCTTTTTATTGAGGTCGGTGGCGGATTTACCAAGTCACATATGTCGCAACTGTGACATAAGAGCCCGGAAAGGAATTTAAACTGCACATGAAAAATAGTTCACGTTAAACAAGGGGCTCCCAAAACGTATTGCGACAAGCTCTCAAGTGTGGGAGTCCTATGGCCATTGATTTTATTCAGTGAGTAAAAAAAATGCATTGCAACAAATTAAAAGAGGAAAAAAAAAAAACAATTTAAAGCTAACTGTTAATAGCGATAATTCGTTGTTTGAAGCAGTCTTTATTTCCTTTCTTGCGGCATCAAAGGAATTTTTGGAGCTCCAGCAAATTTCACGGAGATATGTCTTCCACCCTGGCAAAGTTCCTCATGTTTTTGTTTATAATCGTCATCAAAAGTACTTCCACAAATTAAACACTCAACTTTATATCTCTTACGAATTCTCTTCATTGCAAGCAAAATCAATAAATTAAGTAAAACAGATAGATGTATTTCAGTACTATAATTAAAACGAAAAACAATATTGAACTAGATCGACGGGTCCATTCTTTTCGTAGGGAGGAAAGTCAAGAAATGGAACTAAATAAATGAAGTTAAGCAGATAATATTTTTCAGTACGAGAAATGAGAAAATCTGCTAGCAAAGCAAAAACAAAACTGAAGTCGTGGCACATATTGGAGTTCTTTGCGTTCAAAGTGCAACATTTATGCATTGCAGCATTTTCACTATATATTATCTGTCTTGTTTGGGGTCATGCTACACACTATGGAATTCACCGAAAGGCGCCAAGGAAAGAAACGGTTTAGTTTATGGTAAATAACGTCAATAAAAGAATGAGATATATTTTTATGAATCGGATCTTCTCCATTTTAAAGATGACAAATGTATAAAAAAAAAAAAGATTATATATATTGCAAAAAAATATTTCAATACTATCCCTGAATGTGCCGAATCGTTGTCCGAATTTGCCGAATGAGGAAGATGTTTGGGAGGTCCCGGTGACCTCCCTTCGGGGCGCTCCTGACCTTTTAGGTAAATTGTCATCAGCATCTTTCTTGCTGTCATGATATTAGAGCCTGTTACGTAAAAAAAAACCAACTCGTTTATTTCTATCCATGGACTGCAGTAGGGCTTTGCATGGGTTCATACCCCATTTCGCCTTCGAAACTTCCCATTGATATGTCACTATCAATGGAGCGATAAGGTGCTTTCCAATGAACAATAGATATCCGCAGTGCTGAGTTGACAGTTGATGTCTTCGCCTTTTACTGAGAGGGGGTTAGGGATTTTTCTAGGGATATTTCTTCTGCCGTAGTTATGTAAAACTAGTTCTCTGGCTAGCGATCTAGCCAAACTTTAAACTGAGGGTAACTCCTTATAATAAAAAAAAAATAATAATAATAAAAAAAAAAAAAAAAAAAAAAAAAAAACACGGCCAGATTTTCACGAAATTTGCACTTTTTGACATCTTAAATGTATACATAAGTTTTTAAAATTCTAACATTTATAATTGTTGAATATTTATTTTTTGAATTTCGTTAAAAAGCCTTTTTTTAACCTTATTGGCAGACTTGAAATTATTATAACTAAAGTTCTGTGGAAGCGACCGACTTTTTAAATAACTCATTTCAAAGATAATTTATATGCAATTTGAATACTTTATGAAAATGTTTCTTTTTAAGCTGTAATTTAAAATTTTTGAAATAATGGCATTTCAGAATTTAGTAAAAATATGTAGGATTCAAAATATATTTTAATGAATATATTTGAAAGTTATCTGAGTTGGACCATGTAGAAACTAGTAATTAGCAAAAATTGAAAAATAGGGTCCTAAATTGCACAATAGGGTCATACATTACTTAGTGTAAATGCTGATCCCTTCATGGAGAAGACGTTTTAGATGTATTCAGTAAGATGCGTTAAAAATCTTATAAGTACAGTACAAAACTTTTTATTCGGGAACCAAAAAATCGGGAAACCAGAAAACCGGGAAATTTTGTCGATTTTCCCGGAATCTTTTAAAATACGCAATTTTGTCACTTTTTAGAAAGGAAACTTTTTTTTTCCTTCTTTTTTTTTTTTTGAAATAAATAAATAAATGAATATGAAGGGTTTCTTATGAATACCGTGTAAGGGCGCTTTTCCACTTGACGACACGACAACGACGAAAGTCGGACGGTAATACTGCAACGATAAGTACGGTGTCGTATCGTCTATAGCACTGCTTTTCCACTCAAACGATATCGTTTCCCCGATGGGGTCATTTTCCACCGCATTTCATTTCGAAACAGCACTGTGTTCGCAGGTATATTATTATAGCTGCTCAATTTAACAGATTACGACTACTATATTTGCTTTACCTCGTGAGAAAAAGAAAACAAATTAAGAGGCGGTATTGAGTGCACTATATTTTTAAAGAAAGTTACATTGTAGGCGAGTTTTATACACTTTTCAAGAAATTGCGAAAAGTTTTTAGGTGATTTTAAATATTTTTACTAAATTTACAAAGAATAGTAAAAATTTAAAATCTGGACAAGGTTATTTAACGCAAGTAGTTTAATCTAAAGTGTATAATATATTTTTATAGTTACGAACAATGCTCTTTGAACCTACCTGTTTCTTTTTTGTGTGTAGAAGTTTTATTCCTCATCTAAAAACTTCTTCCCGGGCTTTTTCCGTGTGAATTTTGTTTTTGTATAAAATATTTCGCTTATCCCATAGACACGGTCACTGCTCAATTAATTCACACAAAACAGACACGTCAAACTTGAATGCCATGACTACTGTGTTGCTCATCGAAGAAAGTTCAGAATGAAAATTTAATATTTTTTGAAGCATTAAAAATCGTCTGCGCTACAATTAATGAAACAAAGTATAAAATAAAATGATTCAAATCTTTTATTGCTACATCTTTTATCAATCGTCTGCAAATTGAAGCTTATATTTTATTAATGCAGAGATGTCGAATTTAAACGCCATTGCTTTCGAAGAAAGTAAACAGACGGATGAATATCGTCCCGATTTTAAAGGCGAGACGGATGCCATCCGACACGAATGGGACGACAAACGACAGCGTTCGGTCGGAGACGGCACAATCGTCCTGGAATCGGGAGATGGAAAAGCGCATAGCACATTTTAATGCATTTTGCGTGCTCCAATGTCGGATGACGACAATCGCTTACGATTTATCGTTGCCGTGTCGGTAAGTGGAAAAGCGCCCTCGCAAAAAGCGTAGAAAATTGTTACAAAAACAAACTTTTTGTAACTGAAAGTAAGAAGCTGAAATTAAAGGGTCAAGCGGGGCAAAATTTCCGAAATATTTTCTTGAATTTCAAAGTATTCTAGTAAATAAAACATTTTCCTATTTTATTCCAGCTGTAAACTGAAGAAATAAATATTGTCACCTTCTAATGCAATCTTATACTGAATGATCATTAATTAAAGCCGTTTAGAGATTAAGAGCAAGAATCTGAGAAACTCACGCCTAGCATTATGAGGTGATTCATGACCTCTCAGATTTTCTCCCAAAAATCACCAAATGTTTATTATCTTATTGAAAGACCAAATCCAGAATGTTTTGCTCTAAAGTTGAGTTGTTTAGTTTTTATGGACCCCTAAAGTTGAAGGTGCGGCATCAAAAATTAAGCGGATTTTCAAGACATGGAAATTGCTGTGAGCCAAAACTCTTACCAGGAACTGTTAAACTGCAATTTTCTTTTTGTATATGGAATATAGAACTATACGAACGCTGGACGCCGAATGAAAAAAAACCACGTGGGTGGGTGCAGTGCGTACGCGTAGGGAGAAAGAGAACCGGTTGGGGGAAATTTTCGGGAAAAAATATCCCCGAAACTATCCCTAGGTTGACCACCCGATGGTTTGATTGACAACTGACCCAGCCCACTGGGAGGGACAGACTCATCACACAGTTTCGAAGGCGAAATGGGGTAGACACCTTTGCATGTTCCTGTCTTAGCCCTTGCTTACGGGTGGTTACTCACTGCTTTGCAACCTGTTACAGTTTGACCGTTCAACTTACCAAAATGGTCGTGCACTAGTGGTCTTTTTCATGCTAATAGTCTGAAAGTAACAACCAGTAGCGTCGGTTCGTCCCGGGTGTCATCCGTCTGGGGGTGATGCCTGGAGCGGATAAAAAGAAAAGAGAAGGAAGAAAAACAAAGTAAAGAACTAATATTTACTCTATAAAACGCAGAAGCATTACTATGGGGGGTAGCTGGGTTACGCCCTGAGGTGTGACACAAAAATGGTTTCGAACAACGAACACTTTCTTTTCCGTTTACTTTCTCTTTTTGTGGTTACATACATGTGATTACTTTAAAAACAGTTTGACTGCCAAAAGGGCTATTAAATGCATTTAGTAAAAAAATTTTATTTTTAACTTCCCATCATCGTCTCGGGATCGTGGAAATTTTAAATGTATTGAAAATTTTAGTGAGATGGGATTTTTTTAAAGTCAGATCGATAAAAGGATGGAACTAAGTTTGGCTAATCAAATTGGCTGAAGAATCACATGCATGGGTTGGTGAATTTTTCTTTTTGGGGGAGGGGGATCTCACCACGAATTACCGCCCCAGGTGACCCTTGCTAGCTACGCCATTGCCCTAACATTCAACTTTAGCCCTCTTGGTTGGATAGAACTACAAAAGAAACAACCAAGCAGCGTGCAAATTTAAGGAAAGGGCGATTGCCACTATAAATAAATTGATAAATAAAAACTGTAAAAAGGAAACTTATAACAAGGGATGATACACACTTCAGCTTTGAAAAAAATATTGAATTATTTCAGTCCCCTTGAACTTATGTTATACCTCATCACCATTACTTAGAAGTTTTGCCTTTTTACAAAAAAAAGTTTTTCAAAAAATCCAACAGAGGACGAGTGCACTGTAAAAATTTAAACGTTATTGTATATTCTTTAATGGTTACAAATACTTTTATGCCCTGTTTCTCCAGCCCATATAGTGATGAGCTGGATATCCAAGGGTAAATAAAAATCTGGACCCATATTCTTTGACAATTGATACATCTTTCACACTGGAAAGTTGCAGTATAAATTTGAAATTCCATGCATAGGTGACTAAAAAATACTGTTAAATTCCATTTCAGTCAAGTTTATATTTCTTATTAAAAAAAAAACAACTAAGGAATTCCCTTCAGCAATTAAATAGTAAACTTTCCCAGCAAGCAAAATATCTTGCCTCAGGATTGCATAAAGGTTAACGCGTCGGCAAATATCACCTTGCCTAAATGCTGCCTGAATAATGTTATGTTACTCTCTAAGAGCTGTCAGCGACTTGCCCCAATGTTGACTGGCAAGGTGTATGCAGCCTAATATCAGTCGAGTTACAGGGTGGGCTCTGCCTTTGAAGCATCAAAATGCTGGCATAACAGTGTGAAATCAATCTGCATGCAAGAAGTGGTGGCTATTGTAATCCTGCATACATATTATCTTGACATTAAAATGGCAGGATACATTGATATAACAGTGTGAAATTAGTCTGTATGCAAGGTGCAATTGCTTGCAAGGTCTTTCTTTCTTTCTTTTTTTTTTTTTTTTTTGTGTGTTATTTTCGCTTCAAATTCACGAAGTAAATTTCATTCTCTAACTATTCGTTTTATTCTTCAAGCAAATTTTTTTTATCTTAGAATATTTTTTAAGCTGACACATGATTGAAAAGTCACATAGAGATTTGCTTTCGTTCGATTTGCAATTTATTTGCGGATAATGAAAATTACTTCATTGATTTTAGATTAAACTTTACATGTTAAAATTCATAGACTTCTTATATAGCGGCAAAAACATAGTTAGATTTTTTATTATTTATTTATTTTATTATTATTATTATTATTTTTTTTTTTTTTTTTTGCTTAACAGAATGAGTCGCACTATTAAAAATACAATGC
>JAXGGA010022810.1:0-14407 GCA_038373865.1 Uloborus plumipes
TCATGTTCCCCAAAACCCTTTAAATCACGTCGTGAACTTTTTTGTCCCTTTTTTTTTTTATAAAGCCCTTAACAATCTTAATTGGGCTGCCCCAAAATATTATTAATTCCATCCCCTTTTGCTGTTCAAAAAGAAAATCTTAGGGTAAACTTTTGTTTTAAAAAATTTTTTTCAAAGTTTAAATTTTGTTGATAATTTTTGTCTTTTTAAAAATTTTAAAAAACTTTTTAATTTCATTGTCGCGTATTGGACAAATTTTTTAAAATGTCTTTTAATAATTTTAAGACTATTAGTTTTAATATTTACTACTGTGTATATTTAGTTTTTTTAGATTCAGGTTTGTTGTCTTTAAAAAATTTGACGAAATTTTAATTTCCTTGTCTTTGTTTCAGATAGATTTTTAGGACCATTGATTAAAGGTCTTTTAATATTGTATGTCCGTATATCTTTTCAATAATTTTTGAATTGTTATATAAATTGTTTTAATTGGTTCTTAGTTTCGATTAACTTGCCACAGATAGTTACTGGATTCGTTCTGTTGTGCGCAATACTTTAAATAAAATAAATAAATAAATAAATCTGCTTTGAAGAGAAAGTAAAGACTTCGACACATCTTTCAATTTTCAAAAATTTCGCGGTTTCTATGATTCGCATTCGCAACTCAAAACTATGCAAACTCTAGGGAAAATAAAGCTTTTAATGGATTTATCGGTAACCCTACAGATGTGTAGAATAGAACGTAGAAAAAAGAAAGTGTTGCGTAGAGCGTGTCTCGTCTCGTTTTCGAAGAAGTAATAATTTTATTTTGTACGTTCTCATTTTAATGCTTGTTTCTACCATGATAAAAATGCTGATCCATCTCAAGTCGGTCAGATCAGATCTGCTTGAAAACACGTAAGGTATATGTAAATTGAATCATATATTTAAATTTGTATAGAAGATACAGAGAGAAAAAGACCTTTAAAAAAAAAACACGTAAATTTTAGTGACTAAATTTTCTTTTTTTATATATTTTTTAGTTTTTTAAATTGCAATTAATCGCATCAACGTAGAAATCCTAGAGCTATTAAGTGATAATGTACATTGCAAACCATATGAACTACGCTATCGAAACAATTGAGAAGGTAAATGTCGGTGAGGGTATTCGTCCAGACGAGATATTCTAGAGGGAGGTCACTCAGTGACCTCACCGAAAAATTTCATGTCGCTGAGAAAAAGGTTTGCTGACGATTCGGCAAATTTGGAAACTATTGCAACATTGAGAGTTTTTAATGATACATTTTTCTCACGTGTGCTTGATCGTATTCTGTAAAAATTTAAGTTCCAGTGCCCATGAGTATCTTATACTTCTCAAGAAGATGTTCTTAATTTGCCAAAGGAATTTCCCAATTTTTCCGAATGATAAAATACGATCAAGCCCACATGTAAAAAATAAATAAATAAATAGAAAATTTCTATGTTGCAGTATTGTTTCTAAAGTTGCTGAATCTTCAGAAAAAATTTCCGAATATGAAATATTTCTGGAGGTCACAGTGACCTCCTTTGACTTCCCATTGGGGAGCCTCTAAAAATACCTCACAGTATTTACTTTTCGAATATTTCTAGTCATTGCCAGCTAGTAACATGTAAATTCAATAATTCCCTCAGTAACGATTTATCGTTTTTTGATACAATTTCAATAAAAAGCTAAAAGTTCTAAAAATTCAGACACAATTAAATGCGTGATTCTTTTTCACTATTACTTTTCACTCAAAAATTACCATACACAGATACATAAATTATTATCATATATTTTAAGTTTTAGCAGATCTGACCTACGTACTGGACACATTTTACTACGGGAGAACGTATTAAAATCTGCTACATTTTTTTCTGTAAAACTAGAAGAGACCCTGGCCGCTTTACACATAGGGGTATCATATAATATAAAAAAATAATCATAACATGTAAAAAATAAATAAATAGAAAAGTTCAATGTTGCAGTATTGTTTCCAACTTTGCCGAATTATCAGCAACATTTTTCGATCATGAAATTTTTCGGGAGGTCACTGTGACCTCCCACTAGAATGCATCTGAAGATACCTCACCGAATTTACTTTTTCCAATATTTCAAAGCTAGTAATATGTGCATTCAATAATAGTCTCAGGATTTCACGTTTTTTGAGTTAATTGCAAATAAAAAACTAAAAATTATAAAAAATTTAGGCAAAATTAAGTGTTTTTAGTCTTTTTCTCTTTCCCTATACAAATTTAAATATGTCATTACTATATACTTAGAGTTTCAGCAGATCTGACCTACTTGATGGACACATTTTACTATGAGAAAAAAGCATTAAAATGAGCTACAAAAAAAAAATTATTTTCTTGAAAACGAGACGAGACCCCACGCAACTTTCTTTTTTACGTTATTCTACACATCTGTGGGATCCATAATCCATAAAAGCTATTTTTTTCCCTAGAGTTGCTGTTTTGAGTTAAATGCGATCAAAAAACCGCAAATTTTGAAAATTTGAAAAATGTCGAACGGTTTTTCTCTTCAAAGTAATGAGATATTAAACAATTTTCGTGCCACATATTCTCTTCATAGTATAAATTTTCAGTATATGTTAAAAAAATTTCAGGGGTTGCTTTTAGCGGGGAAATAACGCAGTTCAAAGTCGAGCGAAAATGGTCTAAAAACCATACTTTGCGGCCCCTTAACTAAAGAAAGCAACACACCCCAACCCAAATAACTATGGGGTCCTCATAACTACACATTGTACAATCAATAAATGTAAACATAACCATAGGGTGGCGTTTCTGTAAAAAACTACAGCGCACTGAAATGCGTCTTTCAGCCATTTTACCAAAAAAGCGCTGCATAACATCAAACTTTATGGGAATTTTTACCGAGCGAACAAAATTTTTTAGGGGGGCTACAAACTTCAGAATGTTCATTTCTCATGACCTACTTTGACATAAAAAAATGAGGAAAATCAAAAATGGTCACTGCCACACCTTGTTCGAATTTCAAAATAATGGCTCTTAAACAGTTGCACATTTTTGATTTTAAATAGAAGAAAACCATCTAGTTTATAATAATACTGTTGTTTAACCCATTAAAGCTGCAATATGAACTATATAAACAATTTAAAAAAAATGTACTATTTTCATGAAAGGTATATATTAGGGTGGGGCGAAAAATAAAAAGTCTTTGTTCCCGTAATAAATGGGAGCTTTGACGTTTTTGAAGGGAAAAATCACCCGCTCTACTTCTTTTTTGTACCACGTTTTAAAATAACTGCGTCTTAAATATTATATTCTAAAAGTAAATAAAGTAAGAATGAAAGCAAAAAAAAGTATAATATAGATAAAAAGCTTAGTTAATCCTTTAATCAATATTTAGATATTTAATGAAAATGTGAATGCAATTTTCATGCAACATTACATTGCATTTTTTACATTTGGTTCGAATGTTCGTTTTTTCAAAATTTACACCGAGATTGTTTTTTAGAAATATAATGAATGGTTTATCCATCCTATCTTAACGTACAGTACTGTTTTACTGGTCCGCAAGGCCCTGAATGGAGGGTTTATGTTGCCTCACTTTGAACTGTTCACTAGAACTGTAGTAATTGTTTTAGAAATATTAATTGATATTTCTGGCCTTTGAGCTCTTTATATTCTGAAGGGCTGCTACATTCAACTGATATTTAGTGTATTAGTGAAAAAAAGGCCAACACCATTTTGTTTTCCTTTGAAACCAGGCCTGTATGTACTAAGAAATTGATCTAAAGACACTGGGCTTCTTAAACTTTTGTCATTCACGACCCCATTTATGATTGCGAGTTTCTTGACGACCCCATACAAATATAAAAGAAAAATAAATTAATATTTTTTGATGATTTTTTTTATTAGGTAACAATATACATATACATATGAAAATATATAAGTTTAGAATTCGTTTTGAAACATACAAAAATCTAAAATTAAAAATTGCACAAAAATTATAAAATTGTATTTATTATAGTTTCAAAAATAAAAGTAGATTCTGACCGTTTTAATTCTCTAGAATATACACTGCTCGACATTGAAAATGCAACACCAAGAAGGAGTGGTCAGAAATTGATGAAATTTGGTAAGAAGACAGAGACAGCATGGAACAATAAGTGATATTTATTTCAAAATAAATAAGCAAAATTTAGAGCGAGGACGGCGTCGGCTCAGTAAGAAGTAGGACCACCGCGGACAGCGATGCACGAAGAAACACGTCTAGGCATGGAGTCAATAAGCCTGCGGATGGTGTCCTGAGGGATGGCACTCCATTCCCTTTCAACCATTTGCCACAGTTCGTCCTCTGAACGAGGCAGTGACAGGTTCTGCAAACGGCGTCCAATCACGTCCCACACATGTTCGATTGGTGACAAGTCAGGAGAGTATGGTGGCCAGGAAAGCATCTGTACACCTCGTAGAGCATGTTGGCTGATTCGAACACTGTGAGGCCGGGCGTTATCCTGTTGAAAAATTGCATTTGGCAGACCCTGAAGGTAGGGGATTGCCACCGGCCGCAGTACATTATCTACATATCGTTGGAACGTCATAGTGCCCCGAATACGAACTAGAGGTGATACGGAATTGTATGCAATAGCGCCCCAAACCATTATGCCTCGTTGTCGCGCTGTGGGGCGTTCCACAGTTACTGCCGGATTCGATCTTTCTCCACGTCGACGCCACACACGTATGCGATGACTATCGCTGGACAAACAGAAGCGGGATTCATCTGAGAACACTACGGTTTGCCATTCTGCCATCCACGTCGCTGTGGTCCGGCACCATTCCAAACGTTGGAGTCTGTGCTGTGAGGTCAATGGCAGTCTTCTTAGCGGGCGCCGTGATTGCAGGCCACGTGCAACCAGTCGACGGGAAATGGTTCTGGTCGACACAGGAACATCCAGGGTACCTTGCACGTGCTACAGAATCGACGTACAAGTGACTTGCGGGTCCGCCACAGCTTGTCGGTGAATCCGTCGATCCAAGCGGTCTGACGTCACTCTGGCTGCACCTGCACCCCTCAATGTGGCTACATTTCCTCTTTCCAACCATCTCCGACACAGCCGATGCACAGTGCTTGCATCCATGTGGGTATCAGCTGCAATTTGACGTATGGACCAACCTCCCCTTCTCAGTCCGATCACCATACCCCTTGTAAAGTCGTCTATATGCTGGAAGTGTCTTCGTTGAGGACGGCGTGGCATTTCCTCCTATCACACGTATCCTTCGAGACAAAAACCAAATTTCTACGATAATTAGTCTGGCAGAAAAACCAACATGAATATAGCCCACTTTTCAACTTCATTCTCTTATATCTTACTTCACGTGCGTCGGAGAGCTGCTCATTTCATATCATTTGCATAACTCAGTGACGTGCGTCTACGGTAAAATTTGCATGAATTTCTGACCACTCCTTCTTGGTGTTGCATTTTCAATGTCGAGCAGTGTATGTAGAGTCCGTAACGTGCTCTTAAATGGGTAGTTCTTTAGTAAATAATTCCTTAAAAATATTTTTTAAGTCTTTAATTATTATTTTGGTACGTAAATGCATTATAGATAAACTGAGACATAATAAAAAAGCTTCACTAGGTAGGTGTTATTTTCACAGAAAATTTGAAGTTAGTTTCAGCAAAAATTTCCACGTCTTTTGTGCGTAGAGTCCGTAACATGCTATACACTGCGATGCAAAAGTTTAGACAAAATGCAAATATGTGAATAAAAAGAAAACTATTCAACAAAATGCTTTCAAATTTCTAGTGCAGGAACACAATATGGTCCCAAATACGTGTCTGGAGTTCTTATAACTATAACTGGAATCAAATTTTGGATATTACAAAAGATATTTTTTTACATTGTTGCAAAAGTTTAGACAATAGTCAGATTTTATGCAAATATCCCTTGAAATGTGATTGGTGGAGGAAATGCGGGACTGTATTATTCATTTATAAAGTGCAGAGATTGCTGAATAAATAATTAAAATCTCAAAAGCTCTTTAGTTCTCGTGTAAAGAAGATGAGCAAGTTTGGAAGCTGAAATTTGAAAATGAACCTACTTTATTAATTTTTTGTCTTTTAAATCGGCTCTAGTATGGTAGTACATTGTTTTTTACTTTGTGGAGAGCAAATTCAGACATGCGTATCGATCAAAAAGTCAAAGAAAAATTATATTTCTTAAGGATGAAGGAATTGAAAAAACGGCTCAGACTGACAATTCGCCCCTTAATCCTACAGAACTTCAACTTGGGTCAAAACAGCATCCTACAGAACTTCAACTTGGGTCAAAACAGCACGTGACAGCATAAGTAGATGAACAACTGAATCGGAATGCATAAAAAAAGCAAAGAATTGTGCTTGAGCCTTTTCGGACAGAGTGTCCCAAATAGGCCAAATTTTATTGGTAAAAGCAGCACAGCATAAGATCATTGGATATTTCTCAAGTCCCGCGAAAAGAATTATAATCCATCTAGGCCATCCCAATTTTAATAAGTTTTATCGAAGAAAGTACCATTCATTTTTTAGTCACGATGATACGTATGCTGCTTTTCACATTAAAATCTGGCTAATTTGGGACACTCTGTCCGAAAAGGATAAGGCACAATTCTTTGTTTTTTTTATGCATTCCGATTCAGTTGTTTATCTGCTTATGCTGTCACGTGCTGTTTTGACCCAAGTTGAAGTTTTGTAGGATTAAGGGGCGAATCGTCAGTCTGAGCCGTTTTTCAATTTCCTTCATCCTTAAGAAATATAATTTTTCTTGGACTTTTTGATCGATACGCATGTCTGAATTCGCTCTCCACAAAGTAAAAAACAATGTACTACCATACTAAAGCCGATTTAAAAGACAAAAAATTAATAAAGTAGGTTCATTTTCAAATTTCGGCTTCCAAACTTTCTCATATTCTTTACACGAGAATTAAAGAGTTTTTGAGATTTTGATTATTTATTCAGCAATCTCTGCACTTTATAAATGAATAATACAGTCCCGCATTTCCTCCACCAATCACATTTCAAGGGATATTTGCATACAATCTGACTATTGTCAAAACTTTTGCAACAATGTAAAAAAATATCTTTTGTAATATCCAAAATTTGATTCCAGTTATAGTTATAAGAACTCCAGACACGTATTTGGGACCATATTGTGTACCTGCAGTAGAAATTTGAAAGCATTTCGTTGAATAGTTTTCTTTTTATTCACATATTTGCATTTTGTCTAAACTTTTGCATCGCAGTGTATATACTCCTATATTTTCAGAAATTCAAAACAAATCCACAGTTTTTTCAATGTTTTGTGATAAGTACACATAGGACCATAAATTTACAAAAAGTTTTATGTTTTTGCCTCCTACTCATGATTAGTAGAGGAACATGGGCTTTTTTTGAATCAGGACATGGTAAAGGTGCAGCTGATGGCATAGGCGGAACTCTAAAGCGAGTAGCTGTTGGAATTGTCTCTTGCGGCACAGATATATCAGATGCGTACCGATTCATACATTTTGTAAGCAAGTCTACGAGAGTAAAATTGTTCCTAATTACGGAAGAAGACATCGAAGCCGTTTTTAAAACTCTACCTAAAAATATTCCTGTCCTGAAAGGAACAAGGCGATTACATCAATTGATTGTGGAAAACGAAGAATTTTTATTGTATAGGGATCTCAGTTGCTTCTGTGGGATGGAATGCAACCGAGGATTTTGCAGCTGTTACAGCCCCCAAAAATTCGTTTTGCATTGGGCTAAAAAAAAAAAAAAGTGCAAATAATCTGAAATTGAGAACTAACAAAGAAAAAAAAATTAAAGGTTTCTGAAGTATATTTGTTCCTGCAGTAGTATAGTGATCCGTCTGATAGTAGTGATGCAGTAGTCAAGTAGTTCAACGCTTGCTGAACGAAACATAGAAGAACCATCCGTGAACAGGATCGCGACTGGCAGCTATTTATTGATACAAATAATGGGAGGGGGAAAATACAGTCAGGGTTTAAATATATTGGAATTGCACAAGGTCCAATAGAGAAAGATGGGGAAATAAAAGTAATGTTCCTCAAGTCAACTGACGACAGTGGAAAAAATTTCATAGTAGAGGAAAACGATATACCAGGTGTGTAAGTATGAAACCGGAATTTTTCTACAGGAAAAACACGTTTATTGTAATGATATGATACAAAGTACCTTATTCAAAGTATTGTCCGTCACTATCTATACATTTTTGCCATCGTTCTGGCAATTTGTGGATTCCGCGCCATAAGAACTGTTGATCTTTTGAGGCAAACCAGTCATCGAGCCATTTTCGTACAGCTTCGTAAGAAGTCAAGCGCTGCTCAGTAAGTGCGTATCCCATCGATGCAAACAAGTAATAATCGGATGGGGCAAGGTCCGGTGAGTAAGCCGCATGCAAAAGAATCTCCCAACGGAACGACTCTATCGTTTCCTGGACAAGTTTTGCTTTGTGTGCTGGTGCGTCGTCATGCAGCAAAATCACCTTGTGTTGTCTTTGTTGGTATTTTGGTCGTTTTGCACTCAAAGCTCTATTTAAATTGGTCATTTGTTGTCGGTAGCGTTCAGTATTGACAGTTTCCCCAGGTCTTCGTCCAACAAGGCTTGCAGGTCAGCGTCTTCAAACTTTTTCGGTGGTCTTCCACGTTCTTCGTTCCTCACGTCAAAATCGCCACTTCTGAACCGTTTGAACCACTCGAAACACTGTGTTTTACCGAGAGCATGCTCACCATACGCCTCCACAAGCATTCGATGCGATTCGGCTGCGGTTTTCTTCAGATGAAAACAGAAAACTAGTGATGTCGGCAAATCGTAATTTGTTGGCACAAAACTCGACATGTTTATCTCTAATAAACTAATGCTACTGAATGAAACTCGTGTTATTGTGAGTTGGAAATCTTTGTCGAATATCAATACAATAACAAGACACCGCTGACGTGATGAGTCGGTAACTACATCGACATCTAGCGCCACTTATGGGAAATTCCGGTTTCATACTTACACACCTGGTATCGTACATCAATTTGATGATGTTTAAGAAATTCTAGAAAATCCCACTTTGAAGATGAAAGGGAATAGATTGTACTATGAATTTGATGCACCTATTGATGTATAATGAAAAATAAAATTGTTAGGCTTTAAAAAACCCCACTTTAAAGAGTGTCGCATTCATTTTGTCCACTTTGTTACTTTGATGTCTCCTGTGTTACCATATGTCCCCTGTGTTACCAAGCCCTTTTTTGAATCTGGACGAAAGGGAAATTTTTTGTTTAAAAATCTAATTGAAACATATGCAATAACTAATTTGTTCAGGTGAATATCAGTAAAATTTTACTGAAATGATATCCTTTTTACTGAGCTGCAAAAAGTTTTAAATTGAGAAAATGCAATAAAGGTAACACAGGGGACATAAAAATCCCTTTAAAGAAGAAAAATATTTCATAACATAAAATTATAAGGTAGTGTAAAAGTGCATTTGTGTCAAAATCTTCTCACCATAGAGAGAGTTCTTTTACTTTCATATAAAAATATGAAAAGCATACTTTAATAATGGTAACACAGGAGACATTTTTCAGTTTACATGTTTACATTTCAAAGTTTTATGACTAATATTTCTTTAAAAGTATGCGACCAATATTCAAACTATATTCTTTAATATATTTACAAACCTCTCAAACATTACTTTGATTCTATTTAATTAAAAAAAAAAAAAAAATCCTTGAAAGAAACCTTTATTTTTGGAATGACCCTTGTAGGAAAATTTCATTTACATGTGTCTTAAATTTTCAATAATTTTCAGTATGTGATATATAGTTCATTACGAGATAACCATAAACTAAAATAAATACAAAACCACAAAAATTTTAATTACTAAAAAAAGTAAAACTATTTATTATAGCAAAAAAAGATTTTCTGAGGATAATTAAAACTATAAACATTGATCCATTAAACTTTGTAGAACATTAACTGTCATTTTAAGAAAAAGAACGATGAATTTTTCTTTGCACAGAAGAAAAAGTAATTGAAAAAATGTCTCACAGTAACTTTTTTTTTTTTTTCAAACAGGGGGGGGGGGTATCCAGAAAGTGCTAGAAATAGTATAATCAGTAGATTAGTGTCAAGCTAAACTTTTAATTTTAAAGTTGTCTTACTTCAATCTAGTAATCTGTATGAGTCAATTGTTGTATAGAAGCATTAAATTTCATGATATCATATTTCCAGAATTCCTCCAGTTTAAATTATTTCAACTGAAAAAAAATCTTGAACATTAATTTTTATGAGTTTGAGTTCAATATTCAACATACTTCATGTTTAAATTTTTGTTGTAATTGATGACAATTATGTTTTTAAATAGGAGGAAGAGCTTATTTGTATGATGTTTTACATTTTTCTCTTCTAGAATAAGAGGGGGGGGGATAGAATCCCTCAAATACCCAAAACAATTTTTGTGGGATAAATTAGAGTACATATTCTTAATCATGTAAAAAAACTGGTGATTTTTAAAGACGACCCTCATGTCGAAATTTAAAATTTTTACAAAGCCTTTTTTTGACAAAAAAAATTCAAAATTTTCAATTTTGAAATTTAAAAAAAAAAATTCGTATAGACTAAGACTATTGTAGTATTTTTTATTTACATGCTCAAAGTCTTCACATTTTCTGTAAAAAAATTTTAAATGGTACAATTTTTTTTCATAAACAACATCAGCTCAGTTTACGTGTCTCGAAAATGACCAAAAATGTAAAATCGCAAAATTTCAACAGGCTATAAAATCAAAACGCATCGAGATAGAAAGAAAAAAATTTAGGGAGTTGCTTATGACCACAAAGGAAGGAAGTATACCAAGTTTCATCAAAATCCGAGATGGTGGGTGTTGGGGTGTGGTTGAACTGACATGGAATCACCCTGGCGTCCTTTGTAAAACTTTCTTTGAATTATTTAAATTTACTCGTTTTTAATAAATTTATGGATTTTATTTGTATTATTTATTTGTCATTAATTAACATCTGCTGTGCATGCTACGGGAATGCTTGAAAAAAATCTGTTTTTTTTTTTTTTTTGCGTTTTGAAAAGCAGTACTTCGGGAGAATGGAAGGTACACCAACCTGCCATTAAAAGGGTCAGGAGGGTCCTGTATGAAGGCTGAGGAGGCTACTCTCATCCATCAAAAACGGACAATATTTTTCCATTTATCTACCTGTATGACACTTGAACGGCTCGAAAGCGGCATCGAGTTTTGGGTCAAATCAGTTATCAGTAAATTCGTAATTTTGCGATTTTTTCCAAAATTGGCCAAGTCTTTAGATCCCGTACGACTCGGTCTCATCTTCACAGGGTAACAATTAGGAGATATCAGTTAAAATTCTTCGAGAGCAGGTGGGGTCGAATCAGGTACCAAAAGATTAAAAGCTTATCCGGGGGAACACGCAGCGCCGAGTTATATTTGTTAGACTTTAATTGATAGGTCTATTAAATATTCAGTCAGTTGACATTCTTTTGCAAACTTCAGCGCTCACAGCCGGCGAGAAGAGGGCAAAACCCCTGAAATATGCTACTGTGCATAAAATACATACTGCATTATTAAAAAAAGGTAAAGCGTAAAATGCTTACCTTTTTTTTACCAATGCACACACACACATATGAAGAAGAAAGAAATTGAAGTGGGTAAACAATACATTCTAGGTAAAGGAACACATTGAATTTAAAAAAAGGTAACGCGAAGAATGCTTACCAGGTTTTTTTTTTGTTTACCAATGCATGCACACATATTAGAATCTATACTGTCACAAAGTAACTTTTTCAAAATAGTTTTACACTAAAGATAAACTGAGCTCTTTGCCATAATATACATTTATTTCGTTTCGTATCCCGTTTTCCACCTCAAACTAAAGAATAAAATATAAAAATGCTTTTTTTGTTGTAATTTTAAAGACTACACTTTTGAGCTTGGTTCGCACTAAAAGTAGGGAATAAATAATAGTATATGACTTCTTGATTACAATACAATTAAATCTCCCTTTAGGTTAGTTCTAAACCAGCTGATAAAATTTAAACTAAAAGTGAAGAGAAGGAAAAAAATATAGGCGTTTTGGTGAAAGTTATTCGTAGTAAACTGTATACCGCCTATTTCTTCTTTAAAATTTTTAATTAAAACTTTATTGGCTGCTTTAGAATTAACCTAAATATTTAGTAGAAATTAAAATAACTGCAATTTTTGTGTGTTTTAGCCAAGAAATCATATCTTATTTTATTTCATTTTTTTAGTGCAAACCAAGATCATAAAAATAGTCTTTCAAATAAAAAAAAAAACATTTTTTTTAATGGTTATTTTGTTTTGAAATATATTTGAGGTTAAACTTTTGAAATTTGGAACAGATTTAACCTGTTACCGATCCGTTTTTTTTTTTTTTTTAATTATTTTTTTTTAAGAGAAATATATTGATTTTGTTATAGCATTAATGTGTGACACACAAAGAGAGCACAGCTTAAATCTAACCAAAATATCGAGAGTTTTCATGCTCGAATTCTAAAGCAATTTTGAGCATGGTAGAAAAAAAAAAACACCTTTTAAACCAATAACTCGGCATGAAAACAGGAACTCTTTTGAATCCTGCCATATTTGAAAAGTTTAAAATGTCCTACCTAAACCTTTGCTTAAGTTCAACCTTGAACCTATAATAGTTTGCTAAATTTAATTACCTACAGAATTAAAATATGTTATTTAAAAATGAATATCTTGATGTTGCATAATTTTGTTGCAATAGCAAATAATGCTCATTGAACATTTTTTGACATTTCTAACGCAAGTTTTTGACTCGGATGACGAACCATGACTCAGACAGAATAGTGGCGTCTCATTGCAAAGGTCTAAGACTAAGAGCTAGTGGATTGTGTTTAAGAAGTCTGGCTCTTTCATGTATTTTTCCCTATGCTCTTCTGAGCAGCATGCGGGGTGTCCGGCGGTTGCATGTTTCACTGCGCATCACTTTTTTACTTCCTTTTACGTAGTAAAGGAAGTATTGTGATCGCGAAAAAAAAATCACTCAAATTTGGGTCTAAATTTTGATTTTGCTCACCCCTGAATGAATGTTGAGTCGTTTTTTTTCTACCTGTCAGCACGTGCATATGTACCTGCAAATATATAACCAGCCGAAAAATCATTTTCAACCACCCCCGAGTTAATTACGACTAGTTTTCTCGTGACGTCTGTATGTGCGTATGTGGGTCGCATAACTCAAAAACTAAATGCCATAGAAGCTTCTAGCTTGGTATTTAGGCTCTGAGGATGGTCTAGTTGTGCACCTCCCATTGTGGTTGCATTTGAATGTTCCCAATGGGGTGTTTTACCCCATTTTTGGGGTAAATCAGTGTTAATTTCAATGCAGACTCAAGTGACATGAATTGGCGCGACCACTTGGCGATATGTCGCCAAGCTTTTGGTCGCCAAGTGTTTGACTCCAACTTGGCAACATATCGCCAAGTTGGCGACAAATTTGGCGAAAAAAAATATTTTTTGAATTTGGGTTCAATTTGGCGATATTTTGTGAAAAATCCACTGAATGATGTTAAAATCGGCGATATTTAGAAAATGAATCATTGTAAAACATTTGTTTTCATTGTTTCGTGGCAAACTAGGGGTGTAAATGTTCAAATTGCTATCTTGCTCACTCCTAGCACTATTTTAACACTAAGGCATCTACAAAGAAATTTACACGTAAAAGGAAGTAGTGTGGGACCCATACCAGATTTTTGCTGGTAAAAATAGTGATTTTTTTAACCTTTTTGGGACAATGAGAAGCTTAAACCTGTTGTTGTAGGTATGTGATGTAACACATCAATGAAAACTATGTTTCTCGCTTTCACAATGGTTTTTAAAAATTTTATTCTATTATAGTTTGAACACAAGTTGCATGTAAAAACTTTTGGGTTTTTTACGCTCGTTAACAGCTCTGTAGTTTGTGCATTTTTTGAAATAGAAATCTAAAACTTCGCAGGATTGCTTATCTTGTCATATGCGACCTTCACACCAATTTTTGTTTAAATCGGAAATGGCGAAGTCAAAAAACTTTTTTTCGTGATTGATTTCACGCGAAGTTGACCAAAAATGACTTAAATCACTATTTGTACCAGCAAAAGTGAAATGCGCAGAAAGAAACGCAACCACCCCGCATGCTGCTCAGAAGAGCATAGAGAAAAATATAGTAAAGAGCGAGACGTCTTAAAATAGTTGTTTTTTCGACGTTGCTAGCTCTTGGACAACAAGGACGTAAAGGCTTTAATTGTACTTATTTTTTTCTTCTTATTATTTTTTAGGAGTTTTGACTCTTACTTCTTTTCATTTCATTTCAGTATAATCAAGACTGCACGTGTTGTTGGAATTCAATAAG
>JAXGGA010022811.1:7500-14403 GCA_038373865.1 Uloborus plumipes
ATTATTACTGTTGGGAACCTTAAGCTCTGAAATTTAAAGTTAGCTTCATGTTTTTAGCTGAGAAATCTTCTGACGAATGAATATTTTTCAAATAAAGTACACTCTGACCAGAGATGAATTGGAAAGATAAACATTTAGTTCTAGTCCAGGCTAGAAGGGCATATACCTAAAATTTTTAGATATATGACATTTTTTGGTGGTTTCTATATGAATTTGACCTGCTGATTCCGAATCCGTTGAGTGCCAGACGCTAAACCTTGAGCATTTTTGTCAAAATGGCGAAATCCAATATGGCTGCTGTAAAAGGTATGAAGCAAATTAATGGAATCGTGCGTGCAATGAAACATTTTATACACTTAAAAATGATTGTACTCTTTAGTCAAAATATAATTCTTTGAAAATTAATATTTATCAAAAGTATACAAATAAAAAAATTATCAAAATGGTAAAATTCAAGATGTCAACCTAAAAAGTTGTAAGGTCTGATTTTCAGGTATAAATCATTTTTTAAACCGAAATTTACATGAAAATAGAATGTTTTAACAAAGATGAATGTTTAAAATGGTATGCAGGGAGCATAAAAAATGTGATTTAGCCTAAAAATAACACTGTTAAAATACTTAGAAACATTCCAAACTTAAGTTTCGGGATTTTTCCGGTTTAAACCAATTTCCTGCAAGAAGCAAGTTGCTTTTGCGAAAAAGTTTCCCATATTGCTACGAGTTGCATGAATGCGAACTTCTCACTGGTGTGAAACGTATTTTTAGCTACCAGTTGGAAGGTATATCTAACGTGTTTGTTTAGTGTTTCGCCTTCAGCTGGATTATGGGTTGTCCAGATGGACTTCACCCAAGTAAGGGTACGTGCAATCTCTCGATATTGTAGTTTTGGATGAATTAAAAAATAATTTGCTTGAGACCACGTTTTGTCATATGCATGCCACTGTGTCTTGCTAAATTTACCCGAGTCCTCTGCATTTAACGTTCAATCAATACTTTACGCTTAAGTCTATATCACATCAAGAAAGGAGAAAAACAAACTAAACACATTTTTGTAGAGATGGTAGGTGATTTATTTGTACTGTCATTTGAAGTAGTAAAATAAAAAAGGGCTTTCTGTTAAAATAAAGCATCAAAATAGAAAACTTTCAAT
Organism: Uloborus plumipes; assembly: GCA_038373865.1. NCBI lineage: Eukaryota > Metazoa > Arthropoda > Arachnida > Araneae > Uloboridae > Uloborus > Uloborus plumipes. The sequence goes on from JAXGGA010022811.1 coordinate 8,653, forward strand.
TTTTTTAGTTAAGTAGTAACATTTTTTTGTTCTGCTGTCTCTCAGACATTTTTAAAATTACTGCAAAATATTTAATGAATCTACCAGATAAGTCTCAAGACTTTTTTCTCCTTTTTAGTTTTGTAACAATCTTTTGTTCGGTTGATTCGCAGACGCTTCTAAAGTTATCACAAAACATCTATCGAATATATCTCATTAGCCCTAAGCATTTTTTCGCTTTTTAATTGTGAAAAAATAATTTTTTGTAGTGCTGTTTCTCATGCGATGCTATTATTACCGGAAAATATGTTTTTTATTTGTCTGATATGTTTTAAGCCAATTTCTCTCTTCACAATTTCACTGTAAAAACAGAGCGAAACACTCCTGGAAAATAATGGGCAGTTATAGGCTTAACTTCTACCAGTAATATACCTGAAGAAATCAGGAAAGTTTCCTGCTGAAGTCAGAAACCTTGCTAACGAATTTATAACGCTTCCAAACAAAAGTCAGTCACTTTACGGCAATAAATCGGAAACTTTCGAAAAACTCTTAGATAGGTTGATGGTAACAGTTCGGTACCTTTCTGGCTTACCAGGAAAGCTCCTGAAGCAGTTTAACAAATATATCTACTGCTAAAGCAGAAATTTCAACCAAATATCTGAGCCACTAATTTGTTTGCAATTCATCCAAAACTACAATATCGAGAGATTGCACATACCCTTACTTGGATGAAGTCAATCTGGACAATCCATTATCGAGCTGAAGGCGAAACACTAAACAAACACGTTGGATATACCTTCCAACTGGTAGCTAAAAATACGTTTCATACCAGTGAGAAGTTCACATTCATGCAACTAGTATCAATATGGGAAACTTTTTCGCAAAAGAAACTTGTTTCTTGCAGGAAATTGCTTTAAACCAGAAAAATCCCGAAACTTAAGTTTGGAATGTTTCTAAATATTTTTACAGTGTTATTTTTAGGCTAAATCACATTTTTATGCTCCCTGCATAGCATTTTAAACATTTATCTTTGTTAAAACATTCTATTTTCATGTAAATTACGGTTTAAAAAATGATTTATACCTGAAAATCGAACCTTATAACTTTTTAGGCTCACATCTTGAATTTTACCATTTTGCTAATTTTTTTATTAGTATACTTTTCACAAATATTAATTTTCAATAGAATTATATTTTGACTAAAGAGTACAATCATTTTTAAGTGTATAAAATGTTTCATTGCACGCACGATTCCATTAATTTGCTTCGTACCTTTTACAGCAGCCATATTGGATTTCGCCATTTTGACAAAAATGCTCAACGTTTAGCGTCTGGCACTCAACGGATTCGGAATCAGCAGGTCAAATTCATATAGAAACCACCAAAAAATGTCATATATGTAAAAATTTTAGGTTTGATGACATTTCAATGGACACTAGCCTGGACTATTACAGTGGGTGGAACTATTAGTTTTCAGGAATGCCGGCTTTTGCTGATGTGTGTTAGCCTTTTAATTAAGTGACGCACGACATCAAATTTTTATTTTTCTCCCTTACAGATATTTACTCTTCCTAACCGGACATTTACCAATTACACATGAACTGTGGACAGACTAATTTTATTTCAAACCTCCTCACATCAGTTAAGAATCTGAATATTCTTTTGATTTTATCTCTTTCCAAACAAATTTTATTCTAGAGTTCAACCATTTTAGAATCGTTTGGCTTGCTTTACTGAAGGTGAGCCTTGAATTTCGGGATTCTAAAAACAATTGTTACAGCTCTCCTGATGATCGCAGAAACTTCGAAAAAGCTTCATTTTGTGCAGAAAATTTCAAGCTTTCGAATGACATAAGACTTGAAAATGTGTATGAAATATTTCTTCCCTATTTTATCGAATTTCTGCTAAGAATTCGAATAGAAAAAGAACGAAATGGAATTTTCGAAAAATCGCTTCGAGGTGCAAAACTACATGCTACAAACTAATTTTGTACCAAGTGGCATGAAAATCGACCGAACGGTTTTGGCGCTACGCGCGTGACAGACAGACAGACAGACAGAACCACCTTCAGCTTTATTAGTAGAGATAGAGATAAATATCACTTATTGTTCCATGCTGTCACTGTCTTCTTACCCAATTTCATCAATTTCTGACCACTTCTTCTTGGTGTTGCATTTTCAATGTCGAGCAGTGTAGATAGTTCATAGTTTACAATGTCTTTAGAAATTAATTAACTTTACCGGTTATCATTTTTTTCCCCAGTTTAACCCCACCCGGGGGAGAAGGACATTTTGATAAAAATAAATGAATAATACAACAGCTTAATACATCAACAATTTCAAATTCAGAATATCTCCTTTCAAATGTATGAGAACAGACAGGGAGTAATATTTACCCTAAATTATTACTACGCGTCTTTTAATTCACTTCAATGCACAGATGTGTGATTTTTCCTTACTTTCTCCTAAAATGGATAAGAAACTATTAGCTGGATCCAGCTCAGGTAACACCCCCGCATGATACTAAACTTTGAATGCTTCAAAATCTCAAAAGTTCATTCATTTCCATGACAGTTTAACTTGTATACTAGGGAGATTCAAAATTTTTTTTTTTTTTTGAATTTCTCTGGTCTTACCCCGCAGTTTTTTTACACTATTCATGAATGTGATGTATGTAAAATTTTAGCTCAATTGAATAATCTTTACAGGTCGCTCAACGCGATCGAATTCTGTTGAAAATTAGCAATTTCGAGAGTTGGAGTATATAGCTTCATTACCCGAAATAATATTATTCTTCATATAAAACGGAATAACTTAAAACGTTAGTTTACTCTACTAAGTAATTAGTCAATAAAATAATAGCTCAAAGTGAGTTGTAACGATTACCCCCTCCCACTCCCGCTCCAAAGCTGCATTATCTCTTACCTGAGTTTGAGTAGAAAATGCAACTGCAAGCTCGGGCTGTGGTTTCTGTTTTCTTTTCGGTTGTTTGAGGTGTATGAGTTTATTTGGCTAAAACACTTAGCATCCACTCTAGACAGGGCACAGTATAAGTGACAGAAATCCACGTTGATAGTAGCTGCTACAGTACAAAGTATGGGTCAAAATGGGGAGGATTTGACAACTTCCATAAAAAGGTAAATGCAAACTATTCGCTCTGAATTGGCCGTTAACTTACAAAAGTCGTTTAAATCTAGGATTTCCTTTGATAGTTCACTGGAACGAAACACTTATGCAAAATATAGTGGGAAAATGAAGGATGATCGGCGGGTTTCATACCAGTATTAGTATCAGGACCATAAGCATTGATGATTTACTTCTGGGTTCCAGTAAGTTAGTCAGGCATTGGAATTGCTACGAAAAATGCTGCTGTACGATAACCAGTTAGAGGAATGGGAACTTACTGAGCTCGTACGTGGTATGTGTTTCAATACGACATGCATTGCCGGTACTAAAGTTGGAGCATGTTTGAACTTGGGGAAAAAAACTAGGGAAGCAGCTTTTATATTGTGCTTTCCGCCATTATATTTTAGACATTGTGTTTTCTGTGGTATTACAACCGGAATCTATTCTACTCTTGGTCTCTCGGTATTTTAACCGATAAACCAAGAAATAGGTAGAATTGGGGTATTTGATTGCGTGCAATTTCAGATGCGATGTTTACGCAATTGCGTGGAGCCATCCACTGCCATTGTATCTACAATACTGCTTTTTAAGCGGTTTCTGCAATCATAGTCAAGGATAAAACATTCTAATTTTAAACATGGTGTGAGGAACGATGAGGTTGAGGAGTTGGTAGCACATTCAGATCAATGTGCAACTAGTAATGGAAGTTGTGCAAAGTTAACTTCTGATGACCCATGTAAAAGAAGTGTCCAAGGAAGATACTAGAGCTTAGTGCGATTTTCTTGAGCAGAGCACCTTCTCTTGGTATATGTTTTCGTGTCCCAGGAGTGGTTCCTCGTGTTATATCTGTTTTAAAGATTTTTTATGGCTTCAAGTTATGGATATTTCCCAACCAGTTCAAACTTGCAGCTGGACAAACAAAAGGTATTCGTAACATATGAATGTGATTTCTTTCACATTCTTATCGTTAATGGGAAAGAATATCTAAGAGCTGGGTTCCTAGCAACCCTTTTTGTGCAAGCACTAAGAAATGATTTGGAATATTTTTAGCGTCCTTATTCATGTAAAGAAGAAACTCAAAATATATCAGCTGTTTGATCCTGAACATTCGAATCTTTAAGATAGCTACCAACAAGGCTTTTTACTACCAAAGAAACAGAGGATTGTAAACGACAATACGGAGCGTGGCAAGGCCTTTATTGAAGCATTTGTTAAGACTATCAGCAACGACGAAAAACAAAGACAGTGTCTTCTTCAAGTGGTACAGTAACACAGAAAAGGTTTCAAAGTTGCAAAAAAGTAACCTTAAAAAGTATTGCAAGAGTTAATGAGCGAATTACTATATATTTAATCTATTTACATTTGTTTTTTATATTTTTTCCGTATTTGATTAGCTTTCATACTTTTCTGCATTTCATTGGTTTTTCAGATATATTGCCAATTTAATAATAAATTGGCAATATATTTGATTGGCAATATATTGGCAATATATATTGAAAATTAATAATTGCCAATAATTTTCATTTTGCGATTGCACGCTTTTTTTCTTCGGAGATATAAAAAAACAATAAAGTAACTTTATTATTATTATTATTTACGTTCGCATTTGTGCCACTATCACAAAATTTGAAGTACTCCTAAATGTAAATATAACTTACTAAAATTTTGGGCGAATAATTCAGTGTATATAAAGGGCCTAAATAAGACGGTAAGACGAATAAAAATACAAGGGCTACTTTTTTCTATAGATATCATTTACGATCACGTTTTTGTCAATATCACGAAATTTCAAGGCGTTTGAGCGACCTCTAAATATTAATATATTTTGCCAAAATTTTGTACAAATAATCATTGTATATAGTGGCACAAAATAAGAGGTTAAGACGCACAAATATACAAAGGCTACTTTTTTCTATAGATATCATTTATGATCACGTTTTTGTCAATATCACGAAATTTCAAGGCGTTTGAACGACCTCTAAATATTAATATATTTTGCCAAAATTTTGTACAAATAATCAGTGTATATAGTGGCACAAAATAAGAGGGTAAGACGCACAAATATACAAAGGCTACTTTTTTCTATAGATATCATTTACGATCACGTTTTTGTCAATATCACGAAATTTCAAGGCATTTGAGCGACCTCTAAATATTAATGTATTTTGCCAAAATTTTGCACAAATAATCAGTGTATATAGTGGCACAAAATAAGAAGGTAAGACGCACAAAAATATAAAGTTTTTTTTTCCCCATACAGTTCTGAATCACCCTATTGTATACTGAACTATCAGGTAATATTCAAACTACCCCAATACAACAACAGCACGTGCATAAATATGGAATAAACATTTACAAAATTCTAAAAGTACATTTTTTATAATTTCTGTTCAAAGTATGTTAGAAAAATTTTACTTAAATTTCAAAAAAATCCCCGATTTTTCTTCCTAGGTGCTCGGACGCAGTGCATAAGACTGAAAAGTGCTTCAATGGTGTAATAAGAGACAACTGCAGTAAACCTCACTCTGAGCTATTCCGCACTGTAAACCAGCCATTCGTTGCTATGTCAGTTATACAATGTGAATATGCCACAAAAAATAGGGCATAAATGAAATTTTAATAAATTATCTATCTCGATTTTGATTTTG
>JAXGGA010022812.1:0-14403 GCA_038373865.1 Uloborus plumipes
AGTAATGCTGCACTCATGGAGAAGGTCACAATAAAATGTGACCCCCAGAAAGGGAACGGTGGAGGGGGAAAACAACCCCTGAGGCCTTGCATTTAACAATACTGGCAATCCCAAGGACTGTTTTAGGCAAAAAAAAAAAAAAATCTCTCAGGCAGTAATTTTGGCTCAATTTTTCTTGTGATTTTCGTCACCCAATTTCGGGAAAAATTTGGTGCCGAACACTGAAAATTGCGACGGAGAACCGGAATTCCTCCGTGCCCCCCCCCCCCCCCTACTTCACTCACACCTGGGTAATAATTCAAAAATAAAGTAAAGGAAAATAACTGCAAATAATATTCTGGCGATTAGTTTCGGTCTGATTTCGGAAAATTTCAGGTTTCAAAGAAAAAATGTCCAACAAGTTGGGGGGGGGGGGGCACGTGCCCCCCGACGCTACGCTTATGAGGATAATGGATGACACCGTTTGCTTCTCTCCTCTCCCAGAGCATTCTCAGATGATGAGCGTAAAAAGACACCTAGTTAAAGCTAAGTTTTTTCAGAGTGTATATTGGGAGATGGTCATGAGTTTTTGGAAAAGAGAAGTACTTTTTTTTCTTTTTTTTTTGTGTGTAATACATTGCGTTACATTCATAGCGGTGTTGCGAAGGTAAACCAACTCAATCAAACGCTAATAACTTTGCCTTTTTTTAAATTAAAAATTTCAAAATATGGCACAAAATATTGAAGCAAACGTCAATAAATTACATTTTAATAGTTTTTTTTTGTTTAAAATGTTTTATACTTTGGATGATGTTGGTGTGGTGGGGGCAGCTGCGCTCTCCCTAGCTTCCATCTGGACCGGCCCATATGTCACTAAAACAAATCTATCAACAATTTAATCATCGAAACTGATTTTTATTTTTTCAGTATAATTTGATAGACTCTGTGTGGATAATTTAGGTAAGACTTGTACTTTTCTCAAAAAATTTTTAAGGCATCGCTTTTACGTACACCAGTTAAAAAAAGCTATACAGTTCTTCCCCTTTCTACAGAAACAAAGAAAACAAAGATTAAATCAAATATTTTGAGAGAAAAAAAGAAACTGACTTCGAAACTGCTGCTTATTTATTTATTTATTTATTTTATTCGGATTATTATTTTATTTTATTTGACTGAGGAGGGAAAAAAACTAGAAGTTTCGTTGATGCATTCTGTTGGCAAAGTCAAAAAAAAAAAAAAAAACAGATTCTCTTTCTGGTTTTAAAATGTACTATAAGTTCCCCAACGTGTGGTCTGCGGAACCCTGGGGTCCAAGAGCTCATGCTAGGGAGTCCTCGGTGCTATCCTGCTAAAACGTAAAAACGTCATGCTCCATAGAAATTTTTAGGCTGTCATTTCAGAGGCATTTTTCTATTTGGTTGAGGTGGGGGGGGGGGGGTGCTATTGTTCTTGGTGGACGGGTCACCCTACCAGTGTAATTGCACTACAAAAACTTATCCTACTTTGAGACAAATGCACACTACTGTGGTAAGGTACAGGATAGTACACGATTTTTTTTTCATGTGTTGTACATTAGCTTTATAGAACCTACTTATTTATTTGGTTTTCGCTGAAAATAAAGCACGAGAAAAAACGTCTAACTCCAACATTTCTCTACTGTTGGTATGAAACTCAAAGAAAGTTTCTTAAAAAATGTCAAAAATTCATTCTCTGCAGATACTGTCCTTTATCTTCCGAAGAAAGTAAACCTTCAGGTGATTCTTAGATATAGAAGCAGTTATAATATTGTTGTACCTTTTGTAACAACAAGCCTTTCATTATAATAAACGTTGGTCCTTTCTATGGACAGTTGAAAATGTACTTTCAGAATGAACCTTGCATAAGATTAAGGCTTCAAAATTATTTTTTGAAATAGGCACAGTCCAATTTAGTTCCTACAAGTAGACATTATAATATTCAGTGCTGGTGGACCTTTGGTTTTTCCAAGCCAAATAGTGAAACTGATGCCCTTGCCTATCTTCCTCCAAATCTTCATATCAAGTGTCCAGAACACAGAAATGGGGTGAATTTGTCGCGAGAAAAGAGTGACCGGCTCCCCCTCCCCTAGATCCGGCAGTGACAGCATTTGAAATTAGTGTATAATATTCAACCAATACGAATCGGGGCGGGGGGGGGGGGATATAGTATTTCTTTATGGGGCCTAGAACTTTCAATGTAAACACGTTATAGTATTGACTTCAAACTTTTTTTACCATCTTTACTACAAGCATAAAGAACAACTAACGTAGCTTCCGCACGCAAGGCAATGTCGATTCTTTTACATTGAGAGGTGCAATGATATTTATTTTTTTCAGATAAAACAACGTTAAAACAACACAAACATGCAAAAAATTGATAACTTGTGTTGGTGTTTACAATGTAAACATGCGAGTTAGTGAATGTAAATACATCTCACAAAAGCGGTGACTGGAACAATAAACAGTTCAAATGGTTTAACTGGAAAATTAACCAAACAACCAATTGTTTCGCTTCGTTACCGTTGCGGAATGTCTTTACATCCGTACGTTCGCATCGTTTTACATTGAAAAAGAGGTTATTTCCTTGTCATCCCGACACACCTGTCTGCAATTTGTTATTAATCTTGTCGGATGCTTTATTTTTTCTAAAATTTTTGAAAATTCAAAAAAAAAAAAAAAGGAGTACATCAGTCTCTCAGCTTACGCGGGTTTATTTCAGGCTGATTTGATTTTAAGCGGTTCAAGATTTGCTCTTTTTATTTCATTTTACGCGGATGAGGTTTGATTTTATGTGGAAGTGGTATTGTAAATGGAGAAAATTTCCTAAGGCTCGACCGATGGCATTTTTCGGCCGATGGGCCGATGCCGATTGTTGGCCGATTGTTCAAAGTTGGAAGATGGCCGATGGCCGATTTTTTTACTCTTCCATCGGCCGATGGCCGATGCCGATGGTCGATGGTTAAAAAAATCAACTGATTAGAAAAATAAATGTTTTATAAGAGATTTGATGGGTCATATATTCATTTCATTGCACTTCTTTTTCAGTCATTCAGATTTTGGGCTTAAATTTCTATTTTACTACCACTCGACAAAAATTATACGAGAGAGAGAGAGAGACGTAGTAAGTTGAGAACTCATTCGTACCATTGGTACTAGGTGTAGTCATGCAGATACTTTCTTAGCTGCAATCTGATGTTCCAAATATGCTTTTAACTTTGTCTTTCTCTTTTTTTGACTAATCAATTTTAATTTCAATGCAGACTATCATACATTGGTGACAACTGAGTGATATAATCGCAAAGTGTTTTATAACTAACAAAGAAAGATACAACAAAGATGGAGAAAAAAAAAATATGATGCTGAATTCGGTATCGGCTGGGCGGTATTTGACAAAATTCCTATTAAAATTGTCGATATTTGTAACATGAATCTCTGTAAAGCAATTCCGCATCGGTTCGCAATATACTCTTTTATTCGTGAATTAAGTTCACGAAAACGTTTGAGATAAAAATTTGAAACGGACACTGTGTTTAGTAATAGGCAACTGCTCTATTGTTTAACATAAACATAAAAAAAAAAAGACTTCAGCAATAATATGTGGATTTAGATACACCAAACTTGGTAAAAAAACTTCCCATTATGTTGTTTAATCATTAAAAAAAGTGAACCAGTCAACAATTACACTGTGTGAGTGGAAAAATTCTTTTAATTATCTGATCAATATTCTTTTAATTATCTGAGACGACAAATTATGTCAAACGTACCTTTTTAGCAAATAAAGCTGATTACTAAAAACCAAATATGCAGATTTCATCTAATGAACTAGGCACTTAAAAAATAAACAAAAAAAAAATAATAATAAATAAATAAGATGTTGCCTCTTTTAAACAATGCAGATTTTATAGTTCTTCCGTAGAAAAATTAATTAATTGTTTTGAAAAAAAGAATGAAAAATAGGAAGCAAATCAAAAAATCAAAACACATTTTATCAAAAAAAAAAAAAAAAAAACTCGTTCCCAAAAAAATGTCTCGAATTCCATTTTTAATCCGTCGCCAATAATTAAAAATCAAATAATTGATTAAATAAATAATAAAATGTTCTCTTAAATGAGTAATTTTTGTTAGACAAAAAATCGTCTGCCAAAAAAAAAAAATAATAATAATAATAATAAATAAAACAAATGAATAAACAAAGAAAAAAATCGCGTGCACGGTTATTTCTTTTAAGAGTAGGAGTCAGTCATTTTTTCCCAGCCTGCTTTTCTGCAATGTTTGCTCTTTGTTGAGTCAGAGTTAGAGTCGAGGATTCAGAGTTAGGGTTGAAAAGTCGGGGTCATAAATCGCAGTCGACAGGTAAGAGTCAGAGACAAAGGCATACACGTTCTAATAGTAGTAATCTGTCTTTTTTCCGAGCCAGTATTTCTACCATAGTGGCGGAGTTGGAGTCGAAGATTCGGTGTTGGAGTCGGTTTTAAAAAATTAGTTTCGTCAGTCGAAGTCGAAAGCTCTAAAATTATAATGGTAGGAGTGGGTCATTTTCTTCTGAGCCTGCATTTCTGCCATGTTTGCGGAGTCGGAGTCAAGGAGTCGGAAGCAGAGTCCTCATTGCAGCTTATTCAGAAAAGTACTTTACATACATTATTTATCAAAACCATTTTCTAACAAAGTTAGTTTGAAGGAAATCCGCCTTTAAGTTCAGGATCTACATTGAACTTAAATTTCCCAGTAGGTGCAATGCTAAGTCTTTTTCTGAACGGTTCAATATTGAAAGAAAAATGGTTCAAATCAAAAAGCGAAATATGGGAATGAGGTGTCCTCACCGAGATCTTTCGAACAAAAAAAAGTTTATTCAATTCGGACGGTTCCCTTAAAAGTTATTAGGTGGGGAAAGGTTGTTTGAACGGTTCAATGTTGAACAAAAAATTGTTCAAACTGAAAATTTAAATACGGTAATGAAGTATCCTTGCCGAGATCATTCGAACAAAAAAAAAGTTTGTTCAAATCGGACTGTTCACTCAAAAGTTATTAAGTCCCGTTGCCGCTCGATTTCAAGCCACATGGTGAACGTACTTTTAATTGTGAAGTAAAAAATGGAGAAGATAGAATTCCCTCTTCAGAAAACTTAAAAAAAAAAAAACATCGGCCTTGCATCGGCATTTAGATGTTTTTGAGGCCGATGGGCCGATGTTTTTTCCATTTTAGCATCGGCGGCCGATGCCGATGGCCGATGGAACAGGGCATATTTTAAGGAAATTTGACTGCGTGGGCAACTCTAACTTCCTCGGAGGACAGGGTTCGTACACACTTCTTTAAAAAAAATTCAAGGACTTTTAAGAACTTTCAAGGACTAAAAAATCCGAAAAATAAGGACCTCAAAATAATTAAGAACAAGAATCTGAGAGAGTGTCACGCCTGTGATTCGTGACCTCTCAGATTTTTTCCAAAAAATTACCAAATGTTTATTATCTTATTGAAAGACCAAATCCAGAATGTTTTGCTCTAAAGTTGAGTTGTTTAGTTTTTATGAATCCCTAAAGTTGAAGGTGCGGCATCAAAAATTAAGCGTATTTTCAAGACATGGAAATTGCTGTGAGCCAAAACTCTTACCAGGAACTGTTAAACTGCAATTTTCTTTTTGTATATGGAATATAGAAGGTTGAAACTTTACAAAATGAATGTTAAATTTGTGGTAAGTTGTTGCCGTAAGGTCAGTGAAGGCCCTCAAAACAGGGCATTTTTGACGTTTTTTAGCGTTTTTGAGGTCCAAAAACAGCTTGTACATTTCAGTTGGCACGGCAAAAGTAGTGTCGTTTGAAAGACCAGTGTAAGCACTTTAAAATAATGTATAAATAACCGAGGAAAGTTCAACGTGCTTTTAGTTGCGTAAGGCCGAAATATGAAAAATGTCATATTTTACCGATATTCAAACGGTCATAACTTCCTCTGCCAACAACATATTGAAATATTTTTTTTGCCAATGTCATGCTCTATTCTTTGTCTTAACAGAACAGTTGAGTCCTTTGAGGCGAAATGTGAAAAAATTTTTTACAAAAAATGCACAGAAAAAAATAAATTTTTTGTAAAAAATTTTTTCACATTTCGCCTCAAAGGACTCAACTGTTCTGTTAAGACAAAGAATAGAGTATGACATTGGCGAAAAAAATATTTCAATATGTTGTTGGCAGAGGAAGTTATGACCGTTTGAATATCGGTAAAATATGACATTTTTCATATTTCGGCCTTACACAACTAAAAGCACGTTGAACTTTCCTCGGTTATTTATACATTATTTTAAAGTGCTTACACTGGTCTTTCAAACGACACTACTTTTGCCGTGCCAACTGAAATGTACAAGCTGTTTTTGGACCTCAAAAACGCTAAAAAACGTCAAAAATGCCCTGTTTTGAGGGCCTTCACTGACCTTACGGCAACAACTTACCACAAATTTAACATTCATTTTGTAAAGTTTCAACCTTCTATATTCCATATACAAAAAGAAAATTGGAGTTAAACAGTTCCTGGTAAGAGTTTTGGCTCACAGCAATTTCCATGTCTTAAAAATCCGCTTAATTTTTGATGCCGCACCTTCACCTTTAGGGGTCCATAAAAACTAAACAACTCAACTTTAGAGCAAAACATTCTGGATTTGGTCTTTCAATAAGATAATAAACATTTGGTAATTTTTGGGAGAAAATCTGAGAGGTCATGAATCACCTCATAATGCTAGGCGTGACAGTTTCTCAGATTCTCGCTCTTAATAACAAATTGGCCTATACATTTTCAACATTTCCAAATGTTTCTTTTTTTTTCACATAAAAGATAGATGAAATATATAACAAAAAAAAAAAATCCTAAAAGTTTCCCGCAATAACAAAACAGAAAGAAAAATCTGAAACTGAAAATCCCATTACATATCTTTTAATTCCAAACTTTTCTCTGATAATTTTACATCCAAAGAACCTATTTCAATTTCTTTTGCACATTTCACTCAGTGTTTTTCTTAGTTCATGTAATGTAATTGCATAAACAAGTTAATGTCCTTAGTTTTTTCAGCCTCATCTGCCAACTGATTAGCTTTTGCATTTGTCTCCATTATGTCCTTTTGAAGAAACATTTTCTTCTTTTTTAAAAAAATTACTTCCTTCTCTAATGCTTTTCCTTAGACCACTCGGTGGGGGGAAGCATCATGGGGGAAGCCGTAAGCGTTCGGCTAACGTAGTTCAGTTTCTTATCAGTTGTTTAAATTTGACCAATTGTGTCCCTGATTTGGCACCTGCATCGATGGATATGGATTCCTAGAACAGGAGCGGAGCTGCCCCCCCCCCCGCCCCCTGCCCCTCTTAACTCTGAATAGAGTTCTCGGAACGAAGTGCGGCCGAAGCGGAAATATTGCACTTGCAACCCTGCAGTGTAGAAATCGCTCTAATCGAAAAACGGCAATCTGATTTTTTGAAATAAGGGCAGAGTAAAAATAAGGACTTTCAAGGACTTGGGACATTAAAATAAGGACTTTTAAGCACTTTTAAGGCTAAATAAAAAAATAAGGACTTATAAGGACTTTCAAGGACCCGTACGAACCCTGGAGGCATGGAGGGGGTGGGGGGGGGGGTTGTAAATGGGCAGTTTATGTTAGTTTAGTAATCGTGAAAACAGAGTTGGGGTGCGATAATTGGAACAACGGAAATTATTGCTAATGGTCGTTTTGTTCGATAGAAAAAGAGCATAAAGAACGTAAACTCTGACTTTTTGAACTATTTAAATTTCATTTAATATAATACAGAGATTCATTTTGATTTGAATACATCTAAATTCAAATGACATTGTCTTTTTCAAAAAAAGATTTCATATAAAACCTCTCTTTGTAAAGTTTAGCTTCTGGCTTTCTTTCTCTTTGTTTTTTTAGTTGCAGGAATTGTATGACGGATGGCCTAGGGCTGAAATAGGTTGTCCCACAGCCGTTGAGAGCGATATTCAATCTTTTGTTGATTGTTTCAATTTTCGTTCCGGCTCGATGGTCCGATTTTATTATATTGTAGCTTGAAACTACCCTCTCCACCTGCATCGAATGGGGAGTTGCCACGATAAGTGTTCCAAGCAACTTTTTGAGTGGCCCTTTGGATACGACGAACATTTTCTTTAATCTGGTGGAAGTGCAGGAACCAGTGTCCGAATTCGCTGGCAGATTGGGAATTTCAGCAATAAGCGGCCAGCTTTCACAAACCGAATCCGCAAATTCAGCAACTTCATTCGGAAACAGGTTGGAAAGTAAATTTTTTCCAACGGAGATTAATTCTGCCGCTGATCCTGCAACGCATAAGGCTTTGGCGGTTTTTAAAGTTTCGGCCTGTTCGTCATCAATTTTATCCTTCAGAAAATTTATTGATGATAGGACAATTTCTTGTCTTATGGATTTAAAACGTCTTGAAAATGTTGTGACATTAGAATTGCCTTTCTCCCTACATTCACTGGAAGTAGCTTCTTTTATGGTCGTCGACTTCTTGCAAGCTTCGTAACCAGCGGGATAAGGCGCATTTATCATTAACTCCAGTTTAGTTATGGCAATATTCAAAACTGTGATGATGTCTGAAGGAATGATATTACTTTTTTGAAAATTTTCTTGAAGGCTTTGAAATATGCGGCAAATGTTCACCCATGACTAAAGTCAGTTGAAATTGTAAAGAACTCTCTTCCCACATGTTTAACATCCCTTTTGCAATATTCTTGTCTTTCTTGTCCTCTTCCGAGTCAGATATGATATTCTACCACTGTTTCCGACAATAAGGCAAATTTTTGATAACCGCTTCAATTTCATTCCTGATATGTTCAGCAAAACGGACTTCAAAGTGGCGGGAAAAAGCTCTATACTCTGGAAAAATAATCGCAAGCGATTTTGTGTGTCTTGCCGATTTTCGGTAATAGGTCAAAATACCGCTGAGATTTGCTCTCCATAGTGTGAGTTCAGGGACTGACGACACTACATTTTCTAATGCTAAATCGCTTCTGTGTGCAACGCACCACACTGTTACTAATTTCCATAGGCGTAGCGTGACCAAAAGTTTTGGGGGGGGGGCACAGGTCTAGAATTTTTGGAGTGTAGGCGGAGCGTTTGCTCCGCCTACACTCCAAAAAGATTTTGCACCCCCCTTTTTCCCCCTTAGATTATTCGTTGGAGGAAAATTCGTTCTTACTTTTCCAATGAATTGCACACACCATTAATCCATTTTTTTCCCTGAATAACCAGGGCGGAATTAGATTCAACTAGGCCTGTAGCTCCGTTACGTCCCCCCATCAAGCTCCTTTTATTTTTAAGAAAATTGGGGTAGCAAAACCGACCATTTGTTTACTTAGTGTGTCTTTTTCGCGGACCCCTCCCCCATATGCCTTTTCTCTCTTTTTGATGCCCTCGCTGTCTTTTTTTTTTTTTGAATTCACCTAGTAGTGGGATGGGTATCAGAAGAATGATGCAATTACCCCTTTTTTAAGTGGAGTGTAGAGTAGAATATTCTCAATATCACGGGGGGTCCGGGGGATTCTCCCCCGGGAGAAAATTTAAAAAATAGATACAAAATTCAGCATTTTGAGGCCTTATATGAAGTAATTGAGGTGACAAAAATATGAGAAAAAAGAGGCAAACAAACACCCTTTAATAGTTAACCATTCTATCTAAACAAGATCGGTTTGCATTTTGACAAATCTTTGACGATAATCGATTAGTAATTGAAGGATGAGAGAGGAGGGAGAGGAGAGAAAAATACTATACATGAAAAATTTCTGAAGTGAGGCTTTTAATGAAGTTATTTTTATACTAACAATCCCATGTAATCTAGCGGTTAGGAACACTACCTTTGACCCTAGTGACCAAGCTTGATATCCAATATGGGAAGAAATGAAGAAATATATCACTTACTCAAAAAAAAAGAGACACAGGGGAAAAAATTGTCATTCAAAACGCACTCATTAAAATTATAAAAACACAATTAAAGCAAAATAATAGTAAACAATTATATAAATTTAAATTGTTTGCTTTTACAGCAATATATCAGTTAAAATAATTATATGTATTACATTTTTGCAAATTATCAGCTAGGAAAATTGTCATATTACAATGATACAACTTGAAAAGATTCAAAAATGAGTTCTGAAAAAAAAAAAAAAAAAAAATCTGTACCGAAAACGATTATAAATATAAGCCTAAATATTCTTACTTGCCATAGTATTTAAGTAAGAAGTTTATAAATCAATTTGAGACAATACTTATGCATTCAGATTATCTACTTCTACACAAATTACGTAATGCAAAGTAGTTTCTAGACAAGAATAAATGGTGTATTTTGTTGCATTATGCACTGTAAGACTTTTCTTGTTACTTTCATGCATTTAGCACTTAATTTTTTTTCTGGTATGATTATGAATGCAAATGCTTGAAAGGAACAAATAAAAAATTTAAATTTTTGATTTGTGAAGAAAGATAATTAAATTCTATACAGAAATCCCATAGTTGAATAAATTGTTTTTTTTTCATTGCATTACATGGCAGTGAGATAAAAGAAAAGGATCATACATCTTTTTTTCATCTCTCTCTCTCTCCTTCTTTCCCTCTCCCTCTTACAATGAGCCAGATTTCGTGAAAATAATATTTTCAAATTAAAATTATTTTTTAGCATAGTTAGTAGTTACATCGAAATAAAAAAATATGCCTTGAAAAGAAGCAAACAAAATAGTATGATTTTATGCATTTATAATTCTCTAAATTATTATTTTAGTAATGCCACACACATGGAGGAGGTCACAATAAAATGTGACACCCAGAAATTGGACGGAGGAGGGGGCAAAACATCCCCAGAGGCCTTACATTAAACAATACTAGCAATTCTAAGGACTGTTTTAGGCAAAAGAAAAAATCTTTCAGATAATAGTTTTGGCTCATAAATGGAAATAATCTTTCTGATGATTTTCGTCCCCCAATTTCGGGAAAAATTTGGTTCCAAACACTGAAAATTTCGACGAAGAACCGGAATTCCTCCGTGCCCACCCCCCTTCACCCACATACATGTGGGTAATAATTCAAAGATAAAATAAAGGAAAATAACTGCAAATGATATTCCGACGATTAATTTCCTTCTGATTTCATAAAATTTCAGGTTCTAAAGAACAAGTGTCCAACAAGTTGGGGGGGGGGGGCCCAACTTGCTAATTTCTTATCTAGTTCATCTTCGAGTAGCTTCCATAAACCTACCTTGCGGCCAGTATTCGCTGATTCACCATCCGTCGTGATAGCAACAAGCTTTGTGTTTGTGAACCGATAGTCGAAAATCACGTGCGAATGCTTTCCCCTCTCGGACATTCAAATCTCTTCAATGTTGACCCCGCCTTTGAGAAGACACAGGGGCATCGGGGACTATTGCCTCCAAAGTTGAAATACCTATAATTGTCCGAGCGATAAGAAACCTGTCCTGTCTCACTCTTTTGCTTGTGGGAAGGGTTTAGAGGTCACGTTTTCATGTGGCATTTGTTTAGAGCAGTGGTTCTCAACCTTTTCACGGCTAACGCCCCCTTTAGGAGTGAAAATTTTTCCAACGCCCCCCCCAATATGTTAAAAGTGAGGGGGTTTGCAAAAAAAGGTAAAAACTTTTTAAAATTTCCTTCCAGAATTTTACAAAACAGTTAAACAACATATCGCGCCCTTGCTACAAAGTGCCACAACTCAAAAATTGTAATTTTTGAGTTATGACCGTCATTAGACGTAGTTTACACGTCTCTACCAATCTTCAAAAGAGCCAGAAGTTGCATTGAAAAATCAGCCGCCAAAGGGCAGTTATGGCGTTTTGTTGTTATCAAGATGCATAGGACCCCTTCCACTGAAATGCCACATCTTGAGTTGTCGTCCAGCCGTCGTAGAGTAACGTGCGTAACAAACGATCATAGTTTGAGATGTATCGGTCTTCATATTGACAAATTCAAAAATACTAAAATGTGCCTCGTCAGCCCGCGAACTTTTTTTTGCAATTCCTGGAAAACGTAGTTTTTTGAGTTGTGGCACTTTTGTAGCAAGGGTGCGATATATTTTTCTTCGGTAGACATTATTATATGACGATTTTATTAATATTATATGACGAATTTAAAAATTAAAAAGAATCAAGGCTTAAAAAATATTCTATTTTCAAAAGAATAGCAAAATAAAATGAAATATAATAAAAATAAACAAGCAAAAAGTAATTTTCTCTCAAAATATGAAGAAAACAAAGAGATGAAATAAAAATAAACACGCAAAGCATTTTTTTAATCATTCAAAATATGAAAGGAACACTCAGAAATATGTGTTAGTGAGATAGTTGTGCTTGGTGATTCAAAGTCAGTTTCCTCAGTCGGCATAATATTTTTTATAAGGTGAAGGCGCAAGTTACACACCTCTTGGGACGATTTGGAGTCAATTTTTCTTTTTTGTAACAAGGTCGGTGACAACACTGAATCCTCGTTCGACGAAGTAGGAAGAGGGGAAGGTAATTAAAAAAAAATTAACGATAACCCACTGTACTAATGTTTCCTTGCAGCCAAAATCCTGCAACATTGTTAGCATTCTGGAAACACGCTTTCAAAGTTTCATTGGTTGAAAGTTCAACCAATTCTTCCTAATACTGAACAACTGGTATCTCGATGTTTTCAAAAGGGCTGATGACCTACTGAGGAACGTTCAGAGAAAAAATATCCTCAAAGCGCTTAGAGAAGTCTTTGTGCAATGACTGAAGATGTCTGCAATAAACGCGAGCATCATCAAAGGAGATTTCACTAAAAATAAACAATGAAAGTAAATGAATGAAATGAACAAAAGCCTGAGTGAAAATACTGAAGTCAAACCAAACAGTCAAACTGGGCGAGCACTTTAAGCATTGCAATACAGTTGCCAGGTAAAAATTTAGGAAAATAACCAAACCAAGGAAAACCAACTTGCACGAATACTCGCGCCCATCGAAATACTTTGAATATCTTTGGGGGAGACTTACTTTCTCATAGGGGTACTAAGCTAACTTCAGAAAACATGGTGAAAGAAAATTGCAGAAGTAAAAGAAAAAACAAAGAGCACAATCGATGACGTTTAATGTTCTGCCTAAAAAGCTACTTGTGGGAAACACTCGAATGCAATTGTGAATATTGTTCGCGCAGTATTTTGAATCCTCCATTTAATTTTGGCAATAAACATTAAAATCTGGTATTCTAAAACTTGAGAACTTAATGGAACCATTTTCACCTACATATGAAGGACGGTATTTTTTACATGCATGATAACTACAAAGTAAAATGTAAAATATAGATGCATTACTAAAAAAATATATGAAGCTATTCAAAATAACATTGTAATAGTAGAAAGAATCAATCAACAATTTGGCTCAAAAGTAACCAATCGATGGTGTGACTAATGCTTTTGAATGTCATCTATGTGTGATCGAAATTAGCCAAATTGGCTAATATTAGGCTACATCTGCAGCCCTAATTGCAACTGATATTGATTGAAACATTTCTTCATTGGGTAGCATTCTCTCTCAAAGTTGTCCGGATGCAAAAGATCACTAAAAAACCAAATCGCTGAGAGAGAGAGAGAGAGAGAGAGAGTGAAAAGGGGAAAAAAATATAAGCAAAAAAGCTAAAATTTTAAAAGCAAAACAGGCTCCTTAGAAAAACGTAAGGAAATAAGCTTAGATATTCCAGAGCGCATAAAGTTGATTTATGGTTTCCTCAAATAATTAAAATTGGATTCGTGATTTAATGCAACATTTAATTTTGATTTTGAAATTAAAATCTAATACATTTATCATCCTCTGACCCCAAATTTTCCCACCGCCCCCCTATCGCCCAAAATATCTACACCGCCCCCCTACTGCCCAAAACATGTTCACCGCCCCTCAGCATCTTCCCACCGCCCACAGGGGGGCGGTATCGCCCCCGTTGAGAACCACTGGTTTAGAGAAAAATAAAACAAAAAATTTGAAACATATAACCGCTGGAAAAAATTAGGAAAATGTAGGTGGGCAATTTCATTTGACTGTGGGGGCAATGTTATTTGACTGCGTGGGCAATTGCCCAAAAAAAACCCCTTAAAATATGCCCTGCGATGGAAAATATTTCAACCATCGGCGCCAATGCATCGGCCTGGCCGATGCATCGGTCGAGCCTTAAAATTTCCCCCTTCTGAATCCGACTTTCTGAGACGGTTGATAGCATGCAATGAACAGTATTTTGGCGTGCTAATAAACGAGCTCGAGTCACTGGATAGATTTTTTGAGATTGATAGCAGAACTATTTCTTTCCAGAAGTAAAGTTATTTAATTCACGCCATTCAGAGCTCACTGAAAAAGAGCTTATAGAAGTGAGAAAGAATGACAAAAAAACAAAAAACCGAGGATACCAACCT
>JAXGGA010022813.1:0-14402 GCA_038373865.1 Uloborus plumipes
TTAAAGATCACATTTCTTATCGAAATTTTACAGAAAAAAAAATTAATCATTTTGATTCATGTCTTTCTATACATTTTATTTATTTTTTAATACTGGGAAGGTTTTTCCCTTTTTTAACATTGCAAAATGAGATTGACGACTCCTTACCTGAAAAACTGGCAGGGGACCGGGAGAACCGCCCTATGTTAAAGAAGTGCGCAACAGTGTGATTCCATTTGTTTACCTATTTGCTTAAAATTCGAACCAAAGAAAAGAAAAAATATGTTTTCTAAAGTGCAAGAAAACTTTTTTTTTGTGCACAGTAAAACATTTAAAATTAATGCAGGTGCAATTAATTTGTACTTTTAGATCAAATGTTATAAAGGCATTACAAACAACCAACAGCAGTTACATTCTGCTACTATCATTTAATATATTAATGGAAAAATCATATAACGGTAATCTCATAATGCGACAGTTAATTAAAGCGTTTGCTACGATTTATAGATATGCTTCCCATTTATTGACATGTATTTTAAAACAAAGAACACATGCATTTTAATTTTTAAAAAAAGGAAATTTAAAGCAAACCATAATAATTTCTGCTTGTTACCTTGTTGATGAAGGAAAACGTTTCAGTCAACCTATCATAAGGTTCAAAGACAACAGGAGATGATGGAGAGAAAGACCGGCGGAAAAATTTCTTTCGACGAAAACGTCTTTCTTTCGTAAACTGCTCTTTCTACTTCTCTGAAGTGTCTGAAGCGTGAAGCCAAAGCCTTGCTTCAAGCTCCCGCAAAAATCATCCCCCCCCCCGACCGACACCTGTTACTCGTGTTACACTAATTAAAACTGTCTGACGATGCACAATCGTACAATAGTGATTCTGGCGACGCTTGCAATTCTGGAGTCCTGAGGCGGGAGATAGTCCCTTCACCAGCGGGGGGGGGAGTCTTTTCCTTTCTTCACACAGTCGTCGGGTCTTACCGCTCATCCCCGAGTATCATCAGCCCTCCTTGGTGGTGGCACAGGCCCTGAGAGAGACCTATCAGATTCTCAGAAAGTGACTATGACTTGCCAGGCTGCTGGCGGTTTACATGTGGG
Organism: Uloborus plumipes; assembly: GCA_038373865.1. NCBI lineage: Eukaryota > Metazoa > Arthropoda > Arachnida > Araneae > Uloboridae > Uloborus > Uloborus plumipes. Next base: position 1,084 of record JAXGGA010022813.1, read on the forward strand.
ACATCTGGTTAGAAAACGAAAGGGGAAGATTTGTCCTTTTCCACCTGAACAAAAATAACTTTTTCCAGCAGAACTTACGTTCATCCAAAAGAGATACGATGGCAGCAACTCGATGGTCCTGAAAGTTCTCGTATTCGAAATTAGTCTGGGAATTGCGTACTTAGTTGAATAATGGGAATATCTTAAGAAAAAATAAAGTTTTTTCAGTTGAATGATTTTATTGAACTTATTTTACTGATCTGTCGGAATCAGAAGAGATTTCGGCACTTAGATTTCTGTCGGAAAGTTTGATCGTCGGAAATTTTTTCCCCGACGACGTTAGAAATTTTCCCCGATGGGGGGGCAAGACGTTTCCGACGGGGGGGCAATTGCCCCCCATGCCCCATAGCTAGCGCCTCCACTGCTGTTGACGATGTCAAATGGACCCTTGTGAGGACGAGGCCTCTAGAGTGAGACAATAAGCATGTGAGGACAATACCGGTATTCTCGACAATACCGGTATTTCTTATTACACGGCTTCGGGACGCGTCCTCCAACTATTGATGAGTCATGCAATGCAGCAGAGGAGAGATTCAGCTAAGACCCCCTAGCGAAAAAGAGCTACCGTAAATCAGGGTTACTTGGACCCTAGGGGGTTACTTGAGCCCACTACAATAAAATGATAAAATCTAGGTTTGGTACCTACTAGTTGAAGACTTGCACGTAGTTCCTCGTTTCTCCACTAGGCAGAAGCCCTCTGCAGTCTCTAACGCTAGTACCAAACCCAGATTTTATCATTTTACTGTGGGCTCAAGTAGCCCTCTTGTGGGTCCAAGTAACCCTGATTTACGGTATTCACTTGTTTCTTTCTTCAGTGGCCGTCTGACCAGCCCGATGCTTATCAGAAACCTATACCTGATTCCTTAGATCATTACATAGATAAGGCAAGTAGGCGTGGTAGTTGATGTAGGGATCTTCGCGGGGGGAACCACGTGACTGAGACCTCCACAGAAGGTGTCGTGCCCGATGCGACCGTGCCCGAAGCGACCCTCAGTGTTTCGATTAGTGTAAGCTAGGTGGACAAAAGTCAAGTTCAGAATTCTAAAATTTGACATTGGGACAATGTCTACAATATACCAAAACATGATATGTTATTATTTGTTTATGTTTAACTCACTTCCGCCAGGTGAGTATTAAGGGTTGAAGTTACGTATCTCTTTGTTTTAGAATAAATCAGTTGAGTTTCAGACATAATTTTAAGCACATAAAATTAAAGCTTTCCGATTTTTTTATGATTTAATTGTGCAAGATGGGTGTTTTTAAAACTGGTAAGTGCAAGTTTTGCCCAATTAAATTAGTGTATATGATAATTAAGTAATATTGAAAAAAAACATTTTAAGATGAACAAAATATTTTTGCTTGTTTCGAAACTTTCACGTGGTGGTAAACACTTCTCCCCGTTTGTCCCCGGGCTAAATTTTCTGTATATAATAGCTGCACCTTTCCCATAATTAATAAGACGTAGTATAGGCAGCACACTCGAGTACAACATTTTTTTTTCCAGAGCACTTTTTTTCTAGGAGGGATTTCTTTGAAGAATGGTTGAAACCCCCCAAAAGAGAAAAAAACTATATTTTCGTCAAAATACTTTCCTCCAAATTTAATTTTGAAAACCTTACATAGGACTCTGAAAAGAAAATCAGGAAAAAGTTAGCTAACCATGCCTTAACAAATTTTGGATAGTGGTTCTCTGCGGGAAAATCAAAACAGTGTTTTTTTGCAACTAATGCAAACTGGCTGGAAAAAGACATAAAATTCGAAGTTGAATGCTGTGCCGCAATTTTCCACATCATTTCAAGGTTCTACTACTGTAGGAAGAACACGGAACAAATTTGAACACTAATCCATAAATATGTAAAAATGACGAAAAATAATTTTGTCCAGCTAGCTAACATTAATCGAAACACTGTGCGACCCTCAGAAAAACGTAGCTAAAGCGACCCATCAGTAGGAGTTCCCTTATCATGACGGTGATTGACATTGCATCCGTGCCCTTGCTGCTTCCCTCCTTTGTTAATCCCTAGTGGACAGCCATTCATTGTTAGCGTATTACAGCTCACATTAAAGGCATGACTGCACACAGTGGAAGACGGACCTGAGATTTCAAATTACCATTAGACAATTTTCTTTCCAAGAATCTTTTCTTCAATGTAGTTTCTTATCGAAGGAAATTCTTCCATGATGGTAGTGTAGTTACATCCTAGAAAATTACCGAGCAATTTTTCTTAATTTTACATATGATTTTGTTTAATAAGCGCTATTCATGATTTTCAAGTTTTGGTGGTTTGATGACAAATTATATTCTCGTTTAAAGCAATTTATTTCGACGGATTACAAATGTGCATAAATGGAGCAAAATTGGATTATCTACTGAACATAGAAATATATTAATTTTATTTAAGAGAATGTAATAATAAAAAAATAAAGTTTTTCATTTATCCTTATTTTACTCGATCTATTTACGCGTGATATGTCCCCAGAAAGTCAATTGAAAGGCTAATATTTTCTTGTGTTAAGCTTCTGATCTATTTTTTAATGCATTAATTTAGTATCGAAACTAAGCGATATAAAGTACTAAATGTAGTACAATTATTTACCTATTATATAACACCGTATAAATAGCATATAGTCAGGGGGCTACAGGAAAAGAAACTGCATTTTGTGATAAAATCATGAAACTTGGTAGGTTTGTAGACAATGTATAAAAAAGCATTTTTAGAAGGGGAGCCAATCGGAAATCCCCCCCCCCCCAAACCCCTCTTAGCGACCATTTTTGGTCCAAAACTTGAAATAGCGCTTTTTTTTTAATTATTATTATCATTTTCTTCTTAAATCATTGGCTATGTCATAACATAGGCGTTTATTGTATTTTTTATCGTTTAAAGCTCCACTTAGAGACTAATTTTAAAAATAACCACCCAAAAATGCTTTTTTTTGGCAAATCGAATTTTTTTAAGAATAAATTCTTGGAAGTGAATTCCCCCCCCCCCCCCTATAAATGAATTAATGGTTTAAGAATGTAAATATACATTCAGTTAGTGTTAAAACAAAGTAGGATGCCGGTTATCTGGATTCTAATTGACCGAACTGTCCAATTATCCGGTCATGATACCTCTCATTTTTATGACTAAGCACGCATCATCGAAAATGTTCCCCAAGGGTACAGAAGCATAAGAACTTGAGGGAAAAGTTTATGTCAAGATAGCATAATTTCTACCAAAATAAAATTGAAAGTTTCAATTTCAGAAATTTTAAAGCTTTAGTTTTAAATTTATTTTTCCTCTTATTTTTATTACTGTTGCCGTTGTTGATTTTTTTTCTTCAAATATGGTAATTCATTAGGTGACGAATATTTTCCAGTGTGTTTATCATTGGTAACATGTGTCATTGTTCATATGTTCTCGTAAATGCTAGTTATTTGGACCGATATTAGGAAAGATGTTCATATTTTTATAAGTTACGGTTTCTCATAGTCTTATGGTTTTACATGTTCAAAAGTATTGTTTTAAATGCATTTATTTAAATTTCGTTTAAGTGTTAAAGTTTAAATGGCAACCTTTAATGGTTAAAAATTTAAATGGCATGGTTAAAGCTTTAATGGTTTATAAGTTTAAATGGCAATAACTGATAAGTTTTTATTTTAACTAACCAAAGATAAATATTCATTCTTAAGTAACAATTCAAACGTTTTTTTTTTAGTTTTGAAAAAGTATTAGCTTTGCTTATGATTTTTAATTTCTGTTTTTATTTTCAGTTTTGCAATAAATTTTTATGAGTAAGTTTAAAAAAATATGCTCGGGTTTTCCAAAGTTTCAGATTTTTGGGGGGTTTGGATTGCTGGCATTTTAATGCAACTAAATTGTTTTTCTTTAATATAGTGCTTTCAAATACATAGTTGGACACCCTTAAACCGGCCCCTGAAAACAATTTGGAAGATTTTGATCAATTTGAGTTTTGTTGGAAAAAAAGAATTTTTAATGAGTAATATTGAAATTAATTAGTTTTAAGCTATTTTGATGCCTTTCTAAACTTTGTAAAACATAATTGAAATATAATAATATGATAAAAAAGGTGTTTTTTGAAAAGAAAAAAAAAAACAATTTCGGAATTTTTGACCAAAAATGGCCGCTGGAGGTATTTGGGTTGGAATTTCGAATGGCTCCCCTTCTAAAAATGTTTATAAATACATTGTCTACAAGCATACCAACTTTCATGCTTTTGTCACAAAATGCAGTTTCCGGGTATATTTTCGAGCCCCTCTAATAAGTCTGTTGTACACCATGCTCATAAAAGGATTAACTCATAAAAGGAGAGAAAATCATTTTAATAGAGAAAATGTTGCGCAAAAATATGTTTTAAAAAATCTGGTATGGACCCCACACTACTTCCTTTTACGTGTAAATTTCTTAGTAGTTGCCTTAAGTGTTAAAAAAAGTGCTTGGAGTGAGCAAGGTAACAATTCAAATATTTACTCCCCTAATCTGCCACGAAACAAAGCAAAAAAATATTTTACAATGGTTAATTTTCTAAATATTGCCGATCTTAATATCATTCAGTGAATTTTTCGCAAAATATCGCCAATAGCGCCAAGTTGAACCCTAATTCAAAAAATAATTTCTTCGCCAAATTTGTCGCCAACTTGGCGATATATCGCCAACTTGGCGTCAAACACTTGGCGACCAAAAGCTTGGCGACATGTCGCCAAGTAGTGGCGCCAGTTCATATCACTTGAGTCTGTATTGAAATTAACATTGATTTACCCCAAAAAAGGGGTAAAAGACCCCTTTGGGAACATTCGAATGCAATCACAAAGGGAGGTGCACAACTAGACCCCCCTCAAAGCCTACATACCAAGCTAGAAGTTTCTACGGCATATAGTTTTTGAGTTATGCGAGCCACATACGCACATACATCCGCACATACACCCGCACATACATCCGCACATACGTACATACAGACGTCACGAGAAAACTCGTCGTAATTTACTCGGGGGTGGTCGAAATTGATTTTTCGGCTGTTTGTATGCTGTTAGGTACATATGCACGTGCTGACAGGTCGAAAAAACTACGCGACATTCATTCAGGGGTGAGCAAAGTCAAAATTTAGACCGAAATTTGAGTGAAATTTTTTTCGTGATCACAATACTTCCTTTACTACGTAAAAGGAAGTAAAAATCTGAATTTTTTTTTTCATAAAATAATTACACACACCCGATTTCTCTACATATTTTTATCTGTGTTTTTTTTCTCTCTTTTATATTTTTTTAAAAATATCAAATTTTACCAAGAAAAAAATGCCCACGTGATTGAATGTTTTTACTTCCTTTTACGTAGTAAAGGAAGTATTGTGATCACGAAAAAAATTTCACTCAAATTTCGGTCTAAATTTTGACTTTGCTCACCCCTGAATGAATGTCGCGTAGTTTTTTCGACCTGTCAGCACGTGCATATGTACCTAACAGCATACAAACAGCCGAAAAATCAATTTCGACCACCCCCGAGTAAATTACGACGAGTTTTCTCGTGACGTCTGTATGTACGTATGTGCGGATGTATGTGCGGGTGTATGTGCGGATGTATGTGCGTATGTAGCTCGCATAACTCAAAAACTATATGCCGTAGAAACTTCTAGCTTGGTATGTAGGCTCTGAGGGGGGTCTAGTTGTGCACCTCCCTTTGTGATTGCATTCGAATGTTCCCAAAGGGGTCTTTTACCCCTTTTTTGGGGTAAATCAATGTTAATTTCAATACAGACTCAAGTGATATGAACTGGCGCCACTACTTGGCGACATGTCGCCAAGCTTTTGGTCGCCAAGTGTTTGACGCCAACTTGGCGATATATCGCCAAGTTGGCGACAAATTTGGCGAAAAAATTATTTTTTGAATTTGGGTTCAACTTGGCGCTATTGGCGATGTTTTGCGAAAAATTCACTGAATGATATTAAAATCGGCAATATTTAGAAAATTAACCATTGTAAAATATTTTTTTGCTTTGTTTCGTGGCAGATTAGGGGAGTAAATATTTGAATTGTTACCTTGCTCACTCCAAGCACTTTTTTTAACACTTAAGGCAACTACTAAGAAATTTACACGTAAAAGGAAGTAGTGTGGGGTCCATACCAGATTTTTTTTTTCTATTTTTAGTGTGTCTGCGTGTTTGTGTCTCTTAGAATTTCTTAAACTTGAAAGATTTTTTTTTTTCACTTTATGGTACTGTAAGATCCATTCAAACGAATACCGCCCGTTCCAAAAAAATATTATTCAATTAAGCGGGGTATTTTATAAAGCGAGAAAATTCTCTTTGCCTTTTTAAATCGACAAATGAAAATAAACTAAGTAACAACAAAGCAGTAGAATAATTAAGTGTATATGTTATAAGTACATATGAAAATTGTAAAACAACTTGAGTTCAGTTGAGAACCTTAGTTTTGGCACATTTTTTCACTATAGGTATTACTTTTTGAAAAACTCTATAATAGTGGATTGCTTGTTCAAGACCTTCTTACTTCCTTTTACGTAGTAAAGGAAGTATTGTGATGACAAAAAAAATTTCACTCAAATTTCGGTCTAAATTTTGACTTTGCTCACCCCTGAATGAATGTCGCGTAGTTTTTTCGACCTGTCAGCACGTGCATATGTACCTAACAACATACAAACAGCCGAAAAATCAATTTCGACCACCCCCGAGTAAATTACGTCGGGTTTTCTCGTGACGTCTGTATGTACGTATGTGGCTCGCATAACTCAAAAACTATGCCGTAGAAACTTCTAGCTTGGTATGTAGGCTCTGAGGGGGGTCTAGTTGTGCACCTCCCCTTGTGATTGCATTCGAATGTTCCCAAAGGGGTCTTTTACCCCTTTTTTGGGGTAAATCAATGTTAATTTCAATACAGACTCAAGTGATATGAATTGGGGCCACCACTTGGCGACATGTCGCCAAGCTTTTGGTCGCCAAGTGTTTGACGCCAACTTGGCGACATATCGCCAAGTCAAATGGCTTGGCGACAAATTTGGCGAAAAGATTATTTTTTGAATTTGGGTTCAACTTGGCGCTATTAACGATATTTTGCGAAAAATTCACTAAATGATATTAAAATCAGCAATATTTAGAAAAATAACCATTGCAAAATATTTTTTGCATTGTTTCGTGGTAGATTAGGGGAGTAAATATTTGAATTGTTACCTTGCTCACTCCAAGCACTTTTTTTAACACTTAAGGCAACTGCTAAGAAATTTACACGTAAAAGGAAGTAGTGTGGGGTCCATACCAGATTTTTTATTTCTCCACATCTGCGGTGCTTTATATGTAACAATTTTGTGATGGACACAACAGAAATTAGATAGAACTAGCTGCGTAGCCCGGCGTTGCACGGGCTGTAATGTAGTGAAGGCAGTTTGAGAAAACTACTCGCCACCAAGGCGGCTCGCCTTTAAAGAAATGAGGAAAGTTTAAACAGTTTACTCGCGTCAAGGCGGCTCGCCTTTACAGTAGCGAGGAAAGTTTCAATTCACTACTCGCCGCCAAGGCGGCTCGCCTTTAAAGTACCAAGGAAAAGTTTAATAAACTACTCACCGCTAAAGCGGCTCGCTAAAAAGCTTTCCTGCATCAAAGAATCAATCGAATTATTTGCACATGCTTCCTCAAAAATAAAGACGATGTCAAGTAGCGCATACTTAGCACTCTCCCTAAATTACAAATAAAATTCCTTTCCAAAAACAATTATTTCCAAACCGCTTTCTTCCGGTAAAATTAATTGCAAAATTCTAAACGAAAAAGTTCTTTTAATATTTGGATCGAAGCCAGAAAAAGTCCCTTCTAAAAACAGCAATTGCAATTTTATTTAAAAACACATTTTCAAAATGGTACCTGAGAAAAAATATGTCATTAATAATTAGAATAAAAACAATTGTTAGAACTTTGTTATAACACGTATTCAAAATGACAATGAAAAAAATAACACTCTTTCATTTTAAAAAGTTCAACTTAATTAACGTTTTAATTCAAAATCGCAACGGAAAGAAATAAATATCTTGGAATTTTAAATAGTTCAATAATTTAATTAACGTTTTAATTCAAAATGGCAACGGTAAGAAAAAATGTCTTGGAAGTTTAATCATTAATTAGGCTTAATCGCTTTAAATTTGACTACTTATTAATTAAACATTCGCTTTAAATTTGACTACTTATGGATCGCAGCCAGAAAAAGTCCCTTCTAAAAACAGCAATTGCAATTTTATTTAAAAACACATTTTCAAAATGGTACCTGAGAAAAAATATGTCATTAATAATTAGAATAAAAACAATTGTTAGAACTTTGTTATAACACGTATTTAAAATGACAATGGAAAAAAATAACACTCTTTCATTTTAAAAAGTTCAATTTAATTAACGTTTTAATTTAGGGCCGAATTCAAGTGAAACACCATTGCAGTCGCTTCGAGGCGATCGCATATTGCAACCGCTACTGTAAGTCGAATTCAAGTGAATTCGTTTCACTTGAATCCAAATTTTGGAATTTGCGATTGCATTGGTGAGTTGCGATCGTCCGTGTTTCACTTGAATTCCTGCCTTAAAATCGCAACGGAAAGAAATAAATATCTTGGAATTTTAAATCAATAATTTAATTAACGTTTTAATTCAAAATGGCAACGGTAAGAAAAAATGTCTTGGAAGTTTAATCATTTATTAGGCTTAATCGCTTTAAATTTGACTACTTATTAATTGATATCTTCGCTAATTAAAATCGTATAATCATATAGATTGAAACTAATGAAGCCTGAAAAATTACCTATCTATCGGTACCTGGTTTGACTTTCAGTTCATTGGCGTTCAGGAGAAATAAGCGTGACATAGAAAGATAGAAAGATAGTTAGAAAGATACTCAGTTTTTAATCTCCATACTAGCTGCCAGGGCAGCTAGATTAGCTTCCTGCGGCATGTTGATGCATAACGTGCCCCTTCTCTAACTTTTACCTCATTTTGAAGTTATATTATTTGATAGAATTTAATGTTCATTCGATTTCAAGACATACCACGCACGTGGCCCAGCGTTGCACGGGCACTTCGTGCCATGAAAGTAGTAAGGAAATTTTCAAGAAACTACTCCCCGCCAATGCGGCTCGCTAACAGGCGCTTCACGCCTTCACTTTTTTCCTGCATCAAAAAAATCATACGAATTATTGAGATGCTACGCGCCTTCAAGATGGTGAGGAGAGTTTCAGTAAGTTCAGCTCGCTCAAATTAAAAAAGCAGACATAGATACTCAGTTTTTAACATAAGTAGATGGCTTTTCAACAAATGAATGTTTAAAAATATTACCAGTAGCTAGCGATAAAAAATACTACGTAAGTAACCCGCTTATGAGTTTCGTGTTTGATTTAGTTAAGCCTTCATTCCAAATTCTCATTATCATTGTTATCACTGTTTCATAGCAACGACGGTTTGCAAGAATGGATTTCATATTTAATCATTTATTAGGCTTAATCGCTTTAAACTTGACTACTTATTAATTGATATCTTCGCTAATTAAAATCGTATAATCATATAGATTGAAACTAATGAAGCCTGAAAAATTACCTATCTATCGGTACCTGGTTCGACTTTCAGTTCATTGGCGTTCAGGAGAAAGAAGCGTGACATAGAAAGATAGTTAGAAAGAAAGATAGTTAGAAAGATACTCAGTTTTTAATATAAGTAGACTAGCTGCCAGGGCAGCTAGATTAGCTTCCTGCGGCATGTTTATGCATAACGTCCCCCTTCTCTAACTTTTACCTCATTCTGAAGTTATATTATTTGATAGAATTTAATGTTCATTCGATTTCAAGACATATACCACGCACGTGGCCTGGCGTTGCACGGGAACTTCGTGCCTTTAAAGTAGTGAGGAAATTTTCAAGAAGCTACTCCCCGCCAAGGCGGCTCGCTAACAGGCGCTTCACGCCTTTACTTTTTTCCTATATAAAAAATCATTCGAATTATTGAGATGCTACGCGTCTTCAAGATGGTGAGGAGAGTTTCAGTAAGTTCAGCTCGCTCAAAGAAAAAAAGCAGACATAGGGCCGAATTCAAGTGAAACACCATTGTAATCGCTTCGAGACGATCGCAAATTGCCATCGCTACTGGAAATCGAATTACATTAGAATCGCATCTCGTAGCGATAGTAACGCATCCAAATTTGGGAATTTGCGATTGCATTAGTGAGTTGCGATCGTCCGTGTTTCACTTGAATTCCTGCCATAGACACTCAGTTTTTAATATAAGTAGATGACTTTTCAACGAATGAATGTTTCAAAATATTACCAGTAGCTAGCGATAAAAATTCTACGTAAGTGGCCCGCTTATGAGTTTCGTGTTTGATTTAGTTAAGCCTTCATTCAAAATTCTCATTGTCATTGTTATCACTGTTTCATAGCAACGACGGTTTGCAAGAATGGATTTCGTATTTAATCATCTACTTATATTAAAAACTGAGTATCTTTCTAACTATCTTTCTAACTATCTTTCTAACTATCTTTCTTTCTAACTATCTTTCTTTCTAACTATCTTTCTATGTCACGCTTCTTTCTCCTGAACGCCAATGAACTGAAAGTCGAACCAGGTACCGATAGATAGGTAATTTTTCAAGCTTCATTAGTTTCAATCTATATAATTATACGATTTTAATTAGCGAAGATATCAATTAATAAGTAGTCAAGTTTAAAGCGATTAAGCCTAATAAATGATTAAATATGAAATCCATTCTTGCATTGCAAAACGTGGTTGCCATGCCATGAAACAATAATAAAAATGAAAATGAGAATTTTGAATGAAGGCTTAACTAAATCAAACACGAAACTCATAAGCGGGCGACTTAGGCAGGAATTCAAGTGAAACACGGACGATCGCAACTCACCAATGCAATCGCAAATTCCAAAATTTGGATTCAAGTGAAACGAATTCACTTGAATTCGACTTACAGTAGCGGTTGCAATATGCGATCGCCTCGAAGCGACTGCAATGGTGTTTCACTTGAATTCGGCCCTTACATAGTATTTTTATCGCTAGCTACTTGTAATATTTTGAAACATTCATTTGTTGAAGAGCCATCTACTTATATTAAAAACTGAGTATCAATGTCTGCTTTTTCTCCTTTGAGCGAGCTGAACCAAGGGCGGATCCAGCTTCTGGTTAAGGAGGGGGTCATTTTCGGAAAGGGGGGGTCAAAGTGCAATTTTTGTGCAAAAATGGGGTGGTTTGGCAGTTTTTTCGTAAAATAAGTCCCAAAAATGCAATTTTTTGCTATATTTGGTCTGTTAAGGGGGGGGGGGGTCATGATCCCCATGACCCCACTCTGGATCCGCGCCTGAGCTGAACTTACTGAAACTTTCCTCACCATCTTGAAGGCGCGAAGCATCTCAATAGTTCGAATGATTTTTTTTATACAGGAAAAAAGTAAAGGCGTGAAGCGCCTGTTAGCGAGCCGCCTTGGCGGGGAGTAGTTTCTTGACATTTTCCTCACTACTTTCAGGGCACGAAGTGCCCGTGTAACGCCGGGCCACGTTCGTGGTACGTCTTGAAATCGAATGAACATTAAATTATATCAAATAAAACTTCAGAATGAGGTAAAAGTTAGAGAGGGGGGACGTTATGCATCAACATGCCGCAGGAAGCTAATCTAGCTGCCCTGGCAGCTAGTTTATTAGACTTAATCGCTTTAAACTTGACTACTTATTAATTGATATCTTCGCTAATTAAAATCGTATAATTATATAGATTGAAACTAATGAAGCCTGAAAAATTACCTATCTATCGGTACCTGGTTCGACTTTCAGTTCATTGGCGTTCAGGAGAAAGAAGCGTGACATAGAAAGATAGTTAGAAAGATACTCAGTTTTTAATATAAGTAGACTAGCTGCCAGGGCAGCTAGATTAGCTTCCTGCGGCATGTTGATGCATAACGTCTCCCCTCTCTAACTTTTACCTCATTCTGAAGTTATATTATTTGATATAATTTAATGTTCATTCGATTCAAGACATACCACGTACGTGGCCCGGCGTTGCACGGGCACTTCGTGCCTTGAACCCAGGTAGCACAAACCGTCGGGTTTCCGTTGGGGAAAGGTTGAAAATGCATCGCAAAGGTAGGATTAACGTTCGGTTGGAAGTCGGTTCTTTTTATAACACTTATCCGATCATTCGAATGATCGGATGAGCGTTTAAAAGGAACCGATTTTAAACCTAACGTTAATCTAACTTGTTTCCAACTTTCAAACCTGTTTCACCTTCACGCCCAACTTGTTTCAAGCTCGTTGCTGATTTGTGAGTGGATGAAGCGTAATGGAGGGCTCGATGGGGGGGGGTGAGGGATGCGCAGTAGAGCCATTTATTTTCATTCCAATGACAGAATTTCTCCACTTTACACGTGTTTGCCGTAGCTCGAAACAAGTGCTCAATCTTCGCTGTGCATTTTTAATCTCCCAAAGTAAGTGACGAACTTTATGAATGCTTTGAATTTCATATTTTTCCTTTATTTAGAATAGGTACTTTTGAGTGTTGTGTGGTGGTTTTTAATTGGTTATCTTGTTCTTTAGTATATTATATGCTGTATGTACGGTGGTGAAATTTTCACGATTTGGTCCCATTTATTTCTTTTTGACTATTTCAATATCCTTTATTTTAACTCTCCATTGCTCGGAATTATAGTGTCAGTGATTTCAATAATTTTCATCCTCATTGTTCTGTCTTTGATTTAGCAAAAAGGAAAAGGTTTGTTACTCTTCTTTTAAAGTTAAGAATACTTTTAATTATATAAGTTCCACATGTGTTGCATAGAAATAAAACAGTATCTTTTAATGATTGTTTTGTTGTTGAAAATAACATTGAAACTCCTTTCGTATAAAAAAAATTCAGTTGAAAAAAAAAATGCTCAGTTGGGCATTTTTCACAATATTCAAAATTAACCAACTCCATTTCGCATCATTAACTTGTTTTGAAGATATAACTGAATCCTTGTGTGTGTTTTTTTAAAGCGAATATTATTTAATTTTACAAACTTTTATATTTTCTGTGTTTTTATGTATGATATTTATATGTTAGCTGTTCTGCTCTATTTCCATGGATTTGCGTGTTTACACTGGCGATTAAATAAAGAAGAAAAAATACTAGTTGGGTTATTTTTAATGGCAGGATTTTATATTCTGTCTTAAGAATAATCTTGCTGGTAAATGATATTTCCTGAAAAGAAAAACAGATGAGAGATGTAATTATTCAAAAGGGGAGAAAAAAAGGTAAAAGTTTCTTTG
>JAXGGA010022814.1:0-14401 GCA_038373865.1 Uloborus plumipes
AGAAAATGTACTTAAGTGTCAATAAAATATAAAATGTTTGAAATAGCGTGACACACAAAGTTATGCTGAAAATTCTTGAATTTAGAGGAAAATTCACTTGTGTTGGTCAAAGTATTTTTCTATCTTCTCTTGCATATGAAATTAGAAATAAACCACCGTTGCCTCAATTTATTACATTAAAAATCGATTATGTAACTAGAAAGCCCTGCAAAGAAAAGCGTTTCTTCTTAGCGGGTAGTGATAAACAGAAATAATTAAAATGACAAAAGTTGACAAACCTTTTCGTTTTATTCTTTCGCAGTAACATTAACAAACGGGCGGGGCGAAAAAATGACGGAGTCACAGCATGCATTCAAATAGCATGTTAAAAAAGAATACTTTGTCAACAGGAAACATTCATTACTTTCATCAATTTAAATTTTAGTGGAATATTTTACTTGAAATTATTCATTTCAACTTTTCAATTACAGTGGAATTTTCAATGCATAACACATATTTTGGAGCATGTCAAGCTAATGACATATTTCATTTTATCTTTTAGGTTACATTTCACTACCATACTGCCTGCGCTTAATGTTGGCAGCAAATGTACTAACTATGATGGTAAGTTACACATAAAAATAAGTAAAAGAGATTACAATAAAATAGAAATGAAAACAATGGAACATGGTGCATGAGAAGTTTCAATATTTCCGCAAGTGAAGGATTACGTACTGTGAATAGTAATAGAACATGTAACACAGTTTAATAGTTGTGGAATTGGAATTTGCAGAAATGTTTGAACAGTAATCTTATGCAATGAGTTACCGCCCATAAGCCAGGGCTAAGTCAGAACTGAAGTAAATGCATCCACAGTTTTTGGAATCTTTTGCCATCAAATTTCGAGTTGAGCCGCACCATGGTTTGCGGACGCTCGCTGGTAAGATAAATTCACTTTATCTACCAGTTTGTTCGCAATCTTAGCTACAATAAGAGGATCTTTGCCTCCAACTCGATCATTGGCTATTCCTAACTAAAGAGTCCACAATAAGGGTCTAAAGGGTCATTTACATTATGTTCGAACGACACGTCCGTCACGAATTTTCTTCCCCAGCGGACGGGCGTACGTCCTCCACATAGGGAAAGGCATTCATACTGTGCAGACGAACGACACGCACGTGACTGTATTCGTCCAATAAGTGAAATGGCGCGCTCATCTTGTAGAAGCCAATGAAACGCTGAGTCAACGCCGACACACTTAAACTGTGGCATTATCCTGAAAATTATGAGTCATGTGTATTTGTGTTAAAAGGTATTTACTAGCAAAATATTTTCATACATATAAACTTTTCTATCAACATAACCAATGATAATACGTGAACCACAAAATGTTTGCTAAATGAAAAAGAAAGTACCGTAAAATGGGGTAAATCGGAACACTTTTCAGCTTTAATTGTAAAAAAAGCAGTTAAAAGATTTTTTTAACATTTGATTTTTTGGGTAAAAACTTCGGTCTTGCTTTACTTTTGATACTCCAAGCAAAGACAAAACATTTCGAACAGTTATTATTCATATATATAGGAATTTAGGGGTGTTCCGAATCACCCCGCAGATAGGGGTCAATCGGAACACATGTTAAAATTTTTTTTTTTTTTTCAATTTAACCTGTAATAGATCTCACAAACATGAGTAACATTGATGGGGGAGACTAAGAACAGATAATTACTGTCAAATAAATGTATAATTTCAATACCAGTAAACGTTTATAATTTGTCAAAACTCAAAATAATTTTGAACTTATAAAAAATTAAAATTAATTTTAAGAAATGCTTTTGAATTGAAATACAAAGATTTAACATGAATGGAAGTCACTCATGTCGTCCACAAATATGTACTTATCCTTAAAACTAGCAATTGTGACTTGGCTTAAGTTTTTTCATAGCATCTCCTGGGATGAACTCTGCCTTTTCTTTGGTTTCTTAAAATCTCTGGGTTTCGGGGATTGTCCTGAAAGATTTTTTCACTTATTCATCACTGTATGTGTGCTGGACTTTTACTACATAAAGTCTATGTGACTTTCCCCCTCGTATTTTAAGTAAAAAAGAGTCTCATGGAGAAAAAATCTTTTGAAATCTGCATTTTTTGGTACTTTTTCAGCACTTTCTTCTGTTGTTGAAGTGCTCGAACGTCCACTTCTGGCGTCGTCTTCTAAAGATCTTTTCCTATGCTTAAACTCGTTGAACGAATTAAATACGTGAAGGAGAAATATCTGGGAATGTGGAAAAAATGTTTTGAAAACACTCCGCAGCAGTGAAACCTTTGAAAAATCGTAAAAAACCATGGCACCAAGCCATAGGCGGCTGGTATACCAAAAAAGTGGGGGGCCAAGAGAAATGCGTTTGGAGGAGAGGGGGGGGGGGTAGGAAGTAATACCACTGAAGTTTTTGGTTAAATTTGGCTATATTATTAGATTTTAACATTACTGATTAAAGTACCTCTAAAAAATACTTAAAATGAACCAGGCTCGTTGCTTTTCATTCATTTAAAAGAAATACCATGAGAAAAAAAATCCGCTTTTACTTTGGTAAAATAAATTTATCCACTGAGTAAAAAATTTTTTTTCACTCTATTATTATTTTTTAACCTTGAAAAGTGAGGGGATATGGCTCCTTTAATTTTGGAAGTGAGGGGGCAGTGGCCCCCTTACCCCTCTTTACGAGCCGCCTATGAGCCAAGCTTTTCTGTTTAACTCCAATGTCGGAATACGAGAGTGCCGTGTTCAAAAGAGGAAATATCCCCACAGATAAATTCTTCGGTTGATGTCATAATGTGTTACTATCTACCATAACGTATTGAAGGTTGAAACGACTTGTGGGTGCTGAAAGCAAATTTTGAACTCATATTTTTCTATGCGTGTCTATAAATTGAACCACCTATGTACATATATTTTTGTAATTTTTTAAATTTTTATACACTGACCATTGTTTGGGGATAACTAATCACGAGTTTTACTCTCTGCAAAACACAAGTTTTTAACTTCAAACAGTAAGTGTTTTTTTTTTTTTTTTTTGTAACATGCTCGCATTTATATTTTTTTCTCTTACCACAGCCTCATCAGGACTTTCACCATGCACAGCCCTACTCATTTGGATATTCCAACAACGACCAACTCGGCGGTGAACAGCACAGACACGAAACTGGCGACGGACAAAATGTTAAGGGCAGCTATGGATTCAAGGATTCTAGGGGCATCTACAGGGAAGTCAACTACGTTGCAGATAACGGGGGCTTCAGGGCTGAAGTTAAAACCAATGAACCAGGCACCGCTCCTCACAATCCAGCTGATGTCAAGATGATGTCTTCAGCTCATCCCTACTTTGGATCTGGTCATGGCCAAGGGGCCAGGTTGTACGGCAGCCATCTTGCCGGTCAAAGGGTTTCCAGTTTGCTTGGTAACGGATACAAGGTCGATTGGGATGGACAGAGTTATGGAATCCCTGATCATCAGAGCATTAGCTATGGATCTGGACATTACTGAATTCTTCGGAGCTGTAAGTATTGTCTACACATACACATGTTTAGACTCTTGATTGTTATGATGTTATGCTCTGTAAAATACGAATTAAAATCAAAAATTCAATTCAACATGGGTGGCAACTACGCATAAAATAATGTTTAACTGTTTGATTTATTGTTTCGAAAATCTTGGTTATTAACGTGACAATGATGTTTTAACTCGACGTCATGGATTTATGCTTTAGAGCAGTGGTTCTCAACCTTTTCACGGCTAACGCCCCCTTTAGGTGCGAAATTTTTTCCAACGCCCCCCTTTATGTTAAAAAGTGCATGGGTTCGAAAAGAAGTAAAAAGCTTAAAATAATTTCCTTCCAGAATTTTACAAAACGGTTAAACATATATTTTTCCTCAACAGACATTAAGTATATATAGAATTAAAATGACGAATTTAGAAATAAAACAAATCTAGGCTTCAAAAATATTATACTTTTAAAAGAATAACAAAATAAAAGGAAATAAAATTAAAATAAACAGGCAAAAAGAAATTTTCACTCAATATATAAAGGAAATAATAAGATAAAGTAAAAATAAACAAGCAAAGCATTTTTTTTTAATTCAAAATATGAAAGGAACACTCAGAAATAAATGTTAGTGAGATATTTGTGCTTAGCGATTCAAAGCCAGTTTCCTGACAGTCGGCATACAATTTTTTGTAAGGTGAAGACGCAAGTCCCCTCTTGGGACAATTTGGAGTCGATTCTTCTTTTTGTAACCAGGTCGGTGATAACACTGAATCCTCGTTTGACGAGGTAGGAAGAGAGGAAGGTAATTAAAACAATTTTGACAATAGCCCGCAGTACAGGATAACGGGTACTAATGTTTCCATGCAACCAAAATCCTGCAAGATTGTTAACATTCTGGAAACCTGCTTTCAAAGTTTCATTGATTGAAAGTTCAACCAATTCTTCCTGATACTGAACATCTGGTGTCTCAATGTTTTCAAAAGCCCTGATGACTCATTGAGAAACGTTCAGAGACAAAATATCCTCAACGCAATTAGATAAGTCTTTGTGCAAAGACTGAAGATTTCGGCAATAAACGTGAGCATCATCAAAGAAGATTTTACTAAAAATGAATCATGAAAGTAAATGAATAAAATGAGCAAAAGCCAAAGTGAAAATACTGAGGTCAAACCAAACAGCCAAACTGGGCGGGCACTTTAAACATAGCAATATGGTTGCCAGGTAAAAATTTAAGAAAATAACCAAACCAAGGAAAATAACCAACTTGCACGAATACCCGCGATCATCGAGATATTTTGAATATCTTTGGGAGATACTTACTTTCCCATAGGGTACTAAGATAACTTACGAGAACGTGATGAAAGGAAACTACAAAGAACAAAAACAAAGAACAAAACCGATGACGTTTATGTTTTGCCTAAAACGCTACTTGTGGGAAACACTCGAATACAATTGTGATATTTTTCGCAGTATTTTGAATCCCCCATTAAATTTTGCCAATAAACATAAAGTCTGGTACTCTAATCTAGGAATTGTTCAGTCTGAAAACCTGTTTCGTTTAGCAACAATGAAAGTAGGCGACTAAAATTTGAGAACTTAACTGGTTCATTTTCACCTACAGGTGTAGGACGGTATTTTTTACTCGCATGATAATTACTAAGTAAAATATAGATGCATTACTAAAAAAATATATAAAGCTATTCGAAATAACTTTGTAATAATAGAAAGAATCAATTAACAATTCGGCTAAAAATAACCATATGATAACCCTGTGTGGCTAATGCTTTTGAATTTCATCTAGCTATGTGTGATCGAAATTAGCCCAAATTGGCTAATATTAGCAAAAATGTGCAGCCCTGATTGCAACTGCGATTAATTGTACCATTTATTTATTAGGTAGCATTCTCTCTCAAAGTTTTCGGATGCAAAAGATCATAAAAAAGCCAAATCGCTGCAAAAGAGAGAGAGAGAGAGAGAGAGAGAAAAGGAAAAAAAAAATAAAAAATGCTGAACTATTTTAAAACCTGAGAAAAACAGGCACCTGAGAAAACGTAAGGAAATAAACTTAGAGATTCCAGAGCGAGCATAAGTTAATTTAACTGTTGGCACAAATAATTCAAGTTGGATTCGTGATTTAATACATTTAATTTTTATTTTCAAAATTTAAATTGAATTCTGACACATTTCTCGTCTTATGACCTCAAATTTTCCCACCGCCCCCCTTATCGCCCAAAATATACTCACCGCCCCCCTACTGCCCAAAACATGTTCACCGCCCCTCAGCATCTTCCCACCGCCCACAGGGGGGCGGTACCGCCCCCGTTGAGAACCACTGCTTTAGAGGCATGAACCAAGGGGAATAGATTTTCAACAGAATTAGGTAGTAATGAATATTCATACCAAGTTGCTTTGAAAATTCGTAAGCAAGTATCGTAAGTTGTATCGTCAATAAGTAGTTATTTGTTATAAAAGTTTCCTATAATTACGTTCTATGTTTTACTACGGATATTTTTTAAACGTCGTTGTTTTATAGTTGATGCTTTTTCGATGTCGATGTTTTTATATTTCAGCAAAAAAAGAAAAAAAAGTCTTGTAAAAATACGCTGTAAAGAGTTATATCGGTATCAGTAATTGCATTATATGTTTCACAGGACAATACCATTGCTGTTTTAATTTCTAACATCGATGTTTTGAAACATCGATGTTTTGCCATCGATGTCGCAGCCCTAATCTGTGGTCATTCAAAAATTCCTCCATCCGATCTTATTAAGTGTCTCAAATTTTTATGAAACCTGTAAATTTAAATGTTACTGTATTTTCAAAGCTTAAATTATTTTTCTCCTTTCTTACAGGACTGATTACTGACACATACTTCCTCATATTTTTTATAACTTTAGCTGGTAGTCTGGATGTGGATCTTTTGGGACATTAAATTTCATTCACTAGCAGTTCACAACAATCTTTGTCTGTTGAACTTTCCTATCTTTACCTCACTTATCTTTTGCAATAATATGTGTATGTTACAGGTGTGTGACTTCAATATGTATATTTACCTGTAAGTTCCTGTAAATAAATTTGCATTTTTCATAATTTGTGTGGTTTTATGATTGATTTCAAGCACGAACACTTGGATAGGTTGGATAAGTGACAATATACCATGGAACAACGAAAATTACCTAAATTAATAGTAGGGAAGTTTGTGGCGAAGTGAAATAATAATGAAAGCTATTTTTTTAATTTGAAATTATTAAAAAAATTATTGTACATATACACTGCAAAAATAAACTGCTGTTTTTACAGTACAGTACTGGAAGCAAAGTTACCAGTCTGAAACTGTAAAGTGCACGGTACCGTAAAATGAGTAATTTCAGTTAATTACTTTACAGTTACTTTACAACTGGAACCTTGGCTGTCAGTATTATACTGTAGAAAGAACAGCATTTTTTGCAGTGCAGAGAAAACAACGCAATTTATAATTAAACTTATCGAAATTTTATTATTTTTTTGACAGTAAATTTTTTACCTTTCAATAAAAGTGGAAAATTAATCCAAACATTCGGCATACTGATATTAAAGATTTTTTTATTGAAATATTTTCAACTTGATTAGAAAAAATATTTTTCTTCAACTGTATGAATAAGTGAATAAATAAATAAAGCACTCAATGAAAAAAAAATAAAAAAACAAACTAATAAATGAGTAAATAAAGGTGTAAAAAAATAGTGACTTTACAAGAAAATAAATGAATACACGAGTAAATAAGTGAATGAATAAGTAAATGAATAAATGGATGAATATAAATGAATTCATTACTGAATGAATGCGGTTGTGGGTGGATAAACTAATGAACGAATCAGCTAGCTAAACTTCTTCTCTTTGATCCGCATGTACATGAATGTTCATGACAAATTGCATTTAAAAAAAATCAAAATAATTCTAATGTTTTATAAATGAACACTGGGCTAAACATCAGTAGATCTCCACCAATATTACTTCAACTCTTTATAACAAGAACCTTATACTTTCGTAATAGCAAAACGTTACAAGTTGAGTATCAACTTTCAACAAGAAGTTCTGTCAAGAACTAAACGAGCCTACTTTCCCGTACATCGACATCGGCAATCTAGCATCTAATCAATATTCTCTTGAATATCTGAAACTGAAAATTATGTCAAACATACCTGTATAGCACTTAAAGCTGATTTCTAAAAGCAAAATGTACCCCTCTCATCAGATGATCAGGACACGTAAAAAGTAAATAAACGAGTAAATAAAGTTTTGTCGCACCTTTTAAAGAATGTAACTGCTATAGTTCTACCGTAGAAAAATTTCACAATCGTGTTCAAATAAAAAAAATAAAATAAAAAATAAAATAAAAGTACAAAGAACATTAAAACACATTTTATCGAAGAAAGAAAAAAAAACCTCGTTCGTTAATAAAATATTTCGAATTTTATTTTTAATCCGTTGCCAGTTGTTAAATATAAGTAAAGAATAAAATGCTCTCGTGAATGAACAATTTTTGTAATCAAAAAAAAATCGTCTGCCAAAAAAAAAAATAAATAAATAAATAAAAATAATAATAATAAATTAAACAAAAAAATGAATAAATAAACAAATAATTGTCTGCCCAGTCAGGCTCTTATTTCTAAACCTGCATTTCCGCCATGTTTGCGGAGTCGGAGTCGGAATCAGAGTCCTCACAGAAGATTTTTCAGAAAAGTACTTAACATACATTTTTTATCAAAACTGTTTTCTTACAAACTTAGTTTGAAGGAAATCCGCCTTTAAGTTTAGAATCAACATTCAGTTTAAATTTCCCAGTAGGCGCTCATGTTAAAAATTTTTCTGAACGGTTCATCATTGAACGAAAAATGGTTCAAATTGAAAAGTAAAATATGGGAACGAGTCTCTCCGAGATCTTTCGAACAAAAAAAGTTTATTCAATTCAGACGGTTCACTTAAAAGTTATTAGGTGGAGAAAGGTTGCTTGAACGGTTCAATGTTGAACGAAAAAATGATCAAATTGAAAATTTTAATACGGTAATGAAGTATCCTTGCCGATATCTTTCGAACAAAAAAAAGTTTGTTTAAATCGGACTGTTCACTCAAAAGTTATTAGGGGTGAGAGCTTGTTTGAACGGTTCAATGTTGAACGAAAATTGTTCAAATCAAAAATGTAGATACGGGAATGAAGTATCCTTGAAAAGATCTTTCGAACAAAAAAAAGTTTGTTTAAATCGGACTGTTCACTCAAAAGTTATTAGGGGTGAGAGCTTGTTTGAATGGTTCAATGTTGAACGAAAAATTGTTCAAATCAAAAATGTAGATACGGGAATAAAGTATCCTTGAAAAGATCTTTCGAACAAAAAGAAGTTTATTCAAATCGGACTGTTCATTCAAAAGTTAGTATCGCGGGACCGGTTATTTGAACGGTTCAAAGTTGAACCAAAAATTGTTCAAATCAAAAAATCAAATATGGGAATGAGCTGTACTCGCCGAGATCTTTCCAACAAAAAAAAGTTTGTCCAAATTGGAATGTTCATTCAAAAGTTATTAGGGGGGGACAGACAGACCGACAGACCGACATACAAATTCCCCATCTTAATACGCTACTTTCAAATTTTTAATTTTTCGATATTCATTTTACCTCTTTATTTTTTGGACTTGGCGATATTTTTTTTTAACTTTGCGATATTTTTTGGACTTGGCGATATTTTTTAGATGCATTAAGCTACTTTTAATACTTTTTTCGTTTTTCTTTTATTTTTAACGGGAAAGTAGGCTAAAAATGACTCTTATTATCACAAAGCTTGATCTTATGAGAAATCTATGTATTGGTTGGAATTAACCACATGTTTGACGGCATAATTAAAGTATTGTCTTACTGGTTGTCTGCAAGTTGTGCAAAATATTTTTCTGTTTCACTTTCTCTAAATTCTCTTATATTAGAATAGATGCACCTAAAAATTCAAAATTTCCCTTAATAGCTTGGACAAATCGCTACTTTTACATAAAGCGGCAATTTGTTTACAGATCATAAATTGTTTTTATCAGTTAGTGAAATAAAAAATACCAAAACGGATATTTGTATCATTTACTACCTGAAAACAAAACGCAAAATGATAGGCATAAATTTATCAAAAAATTCCATGATTATTTTCAGGTCTAAGTTTTTATTTCCATTTCAAGTTTATCCTTTTAATGCGGTAGACATTCAGTTGAACCGAAGAATTAAAATTACTGGAGCTTATTTTTCTGTGAAATTATAAACTAATACAATATTGAAACTTTCAATATATGCACCCGTAGTAATATTTGCATTATTTCTTACGTCATGCATTTTCTTATAAATAGAATCTATTTAAATACGAAGCTTAAAGAAAAGTATATATACAGGGTGTCCACTCCAATCGTGGACCAATAGCTAATTTCTAAACCGTTAGAGATAAGCATATAGTTTATTTGGGAAAAAATCTCCAAATTATGAAAGGAATTTTGTGTCTATTCAATGTTTTTCAAAAAATCAAATTTTGAAAGAGTTACGAAATTTAAATTTTTATACAGCCCCCCAGTCCTATCAATCATATTTAGTAAAACATTCTTGACACTGTAACGTTTAAAACTAAAAAAAAATCACTCTTCTACGACAAAAATTGACCGAGTTATGACGTTTTGAAAAATCAAGATTTTGAAGGATTTCGCATACGGTCCCTTAAGCGATCTCTCGATGACGTCATGAAACAATGCAAAATCTTGATTTTTCAAAACGTCATAACTCGGTCAATTTTTGTCGTAGAAGAATGATTTTTTTTTAGTTTTAAACGTTACAGTGTCAAGAATGTTTTACTAAATATGATTGATAGGACTGGGGGGCTGTATAAAAATTTAAATTTCGTAACTCTTTCAAAATTTGATTTTTTGAAAAACATTGAATAGACACAAAATTCCTTTCATAATTTAGAGATTTTTTCCCAAATAAACTATATGCTTATCTCTAACGGTTTAGAAATTAGCTATTGGTCCACGATTGGAGTGGACACCCTGTATATAGAAATTTGAGTCCAGAATAATTGAAATTACTTAACGATATTCAAAATTCCCCTAAATGGGTGCTGTTTGAAAAGGCTGGGAGAGAAATCCATTTAAAAGTAGAATTCGGGATTGTTTAACGCTTTATTCTCGCAAACTATTAATAAAGAAAGTGATTAGCTCCGCATTCATCCTCTTCAACGATAGATTCATTTTTGATATCGAGCAAGTCAGGACAAAACAAGCAGTTAACAGCGCCATTCATTCTATTGATAAGGGAGCAGATTCTAGTGAAACAATTTCCTAAAATGGCCATTTTAATCATTGTGGTTGGAAGTGGCGGTGCTCGTGAAAGGACTTTTCTTTGCTCTATTGATAGCCTCCGATTCTCTAGCAGACAAAAGACCCTTTGTGCCTGGTACTATTTACTTTAGTGAAGATATTTATGTCTCGATTTGAATCTTTTATTTCGACTAAAGGTTAGGCTTAGTCAAATGAAACTTTTCTGATCGTTTGTCTTTTGTTATGGAATAAAAGTAACTTAAATGGCGTAACCAGTAATATGTTTTATTTTGATGAGTCGAATTAAAATAAAAGCCCCTCAGTTGGATGAATTTGTAATTGAACGAAAAATACAGCTCATATTTAGCTACAGCACCTTAGCAATGGCTAAAGCTTAAAAAAATAATTAAAAAAATAAAACCGACTGAAATCAAAACTAGGCTATCGCCGAAATTCTAACAGAATTTGATGCAATAGCGCTGCTAAAGTAGTGTGGTCACTTTCCTTGATACGAAAAAAAATATTTATATAACGCTTAAAATAACATTTACCACGATCGAAATCCGATTGAACAAAAATAATAAAATTACAATAGTTTATTTTTCTGTGAAAGAGTTATAAGCTAATAAAATATTTTCGTTTTTAGTGGATACACTAAAACGAAACAACACACCCTACTACTATTCCAAAGTCAATGAAAAAAGTTTCCTTTGGATTTAAATTTGCTGCAGTTCAAGTTATAACTTTGCAATTTTGCTGCAGCAAGGCCCTGTTATATTTGCAATATTTTTCTAGCAATACATTTTCTATAGCAACAAAGTCAATTTAACTTTTGACAAGATTTTTTTAAAGTTACAATTTTTAAAACTTATTTAGGTATTTGAGCCCATAAATAACTGAAATTACTTCATACCGATATTCTAAATTCCCCTAAATGGATGCAGTTTGAAAAAGCGGGGAGACCCATTCTAAACACTAAACTCATCCATTGAAAAGAGAATTTCGGTAATATTTAACGCTTTATTCTCGAAAACTATTAATAAAGAAAGTGATTAGTGCCGCATTCATCCTCTTCAACGATAGATTCATTTTTGATATCGAGCAAGTCAGGACAAAGCAGGCAGTTAACAGCCCCATTCATTCTATTTAGAAAGAAGCAGATTCTCACAAAACAATTTCCTAAAATTGCCATTTTAGTCATTGTGGTTGGAAGTGGCGGTGCTCGTGAAAGGACCTTTCTTTGCTATTGATAGCCTCCGATTCTCCGCAGACAAAAGGCCTTTTGTGGTTGGTACTATTTACTTTAGATAAAATATTTATATCTTGATTTGAATCTTTTATTTCGACTAAAGGTTACACTTAGTCAGATGAAACTTTTTTTGTTCTTTTGTCTTTTGTTATAAAATAAAAGTAACTTAAAAGGCGTAACCAGTAATATGTTTTATTTTAATGAGCTCAATTAAAAATAAAGATCTTGTGACAAAGACATTTCCTCGTGTTAATCTACAGGGTGTCCACTCCAATCGTGGACCAATAGCTAATTTCTAAACCGTTAGAGATAAGCATATAGTTTATTTAGGAAAAAATCTCAAAATTATGAAAGGAATTTTGGGTCTATTCAATGTTTTTCAAAAAATCAAATTTTGAAAGAGTTACGAAATTTAAATTTTTAATCAGCCCCCCAGTCCTATCAATCATATTTAGTAAAACATTCTTGACACTGTAACGTTTAAAACTAAAAAAAAAATCACTCTTCTACGACAAAAATTGACCGAGTTATGACGTTTTGAAAAATCAAGATTTGCATTGTTTCATGACGTCATCGAGAGATCGCTTAAGGGACCGTATGCGAAATCCTTCAAATCTTGATTTTTCAAAACGTCATAACTCGGTCAATTTTTGTGGTAGAAGAGTGATTTTTTTTTTAGTTTTTAAACGTTGTACAGTGTCAAGAATGTTTTACTAAATGTGATTGATAGGACTGGGGGGCTGTATAAAAATTTAAATTTCATAACTCTTTCAAAATTTGATTTTTTGAAAAACATTGAATAGACCCAAAATTCCTTTCATAATTTGGAGATTTTTTCCTAAATAAACTATATGCTTATCTCTAACGGTTTAGAAATTAGCTATTGGTCCACGATTGGAGTGGACACCCTGTATATAAAAATGAATATATGTATGTTTGTTCCTTATACAAATCCACAATTTTCGTCTGCTTTTCATTAAACTTGGCATAGATGTGAATTCTAGTGCATTCCTTGATGCACTAGAATTCACATAGGCGGTGTTTTGAAATTTTAAAAAAAATCCAAAAAGCTCAAAATTCAAATTTGTTGCCTCAAAACGGCTGTTTTTTTTTTTTTTTTTCAATTTTGAATAGATAGAGTAATAGAGATAAGCCTTTAGCATACAAATTAATAAAATAACGCATTTTAATATGAGTATTTTCTACAAAGATTACGATTAACAATGAATTATCAATTTAAGGCCCACCTATTTATTTTAGCATGAAATAAGTTAAAAACAATTATAATTCATGTTCTAATTACCTTGGAATATTGGCTCAAATGTTGTAGGGTCATTCCATTTTAAATCAACAAATTTTCAAAAAAGTTGTTGCATCACCATTTTTGATTTTGATGAAAATTTGCATGTGTATTCCTTTTACTTCCCAGAGCTCAAAATAGTGTTCATTTTATTTTTAAAAAATTTACCCTTTGATATATAGGCCCTTTTTGTTGTTGGCAACAGCGAAAATAAGGCGTTTTGATGCTTTGCCTTATGAACTATAACTTTTTTTCTATTAAAGATTTTGAGCTCAACTATAGCTCATTGGAAAGCTAAGAAAAAGATCTTTTTATATATGCTATCAATAAATTTCAGATTTTAAAAAAATACTTATTTTTTCAAGGTCAAAGTTCACGACGAAAATGACATTTTTTACTACTTTCGAACATTAAAAAACCCATGAAGGGTTCAAAGTAACAAGCCGATTTTTTCCACATATATTCATCGTCATGGTTACTTACTGTACAAAAAAAATTGGCTTGTTATTCCACCCCCTTTATGAGATATGCCCCCTCAAAGTTGTAAATTTTTTAAAAAATCCAATTTTCAACGCTAAAAAAATGCATGTGGGGGGCAAGATAAAAAAATTTTTACATGTGGTATTTTAAGTACTTTTTACCAGCTTTCTAATAAAACAAAAGTTGCTTTGTTATTCAAAGGCGTTTGGCAGATATAAGGGACTGAACTTTCAAAAAATTGCACAAAAACAACACGATTATTTTCATTTTTTTAAATCTTTTTTTTTATTTAAATGTAATTATATACCTTATTCTTTGCCTTAAATGCTAAAAAAAGACTAAGAAGAGCAATGAAGAAACATATATTAAGTTTAATAAGATAATTTAATATTTTTAACACCTGGGAATATAGAATACCACTAAACTTGTCTGATTTTTAAACATCTGATTGCTACCTACAACAGGACTGAGCATTTCTCAACTTGTCCAGGTTTGTTCATACCATGTGGTCATCCTTGTTCTGACTTACTCTCACATGTG